>BLSH010530744.1:691118-707019 GCA_018402905.1 Glandirana rugosa
CAGATGTGACAGGGCAAACAGATGTTTTGTGTATGGTGGCAGATGTGATGGGGACAGACAGATGTTTTGTGCAATGTGACAGATGTGATGGGGACAGACAGATGTTTTGTGCACTGTGACAGATGTGATGGGGATAGGTAGATGTTTTGTGCACTATGACAGATGTGATGGGGGACAGACAGATGTTTTGTGCACCGTGACAGATGTGATGGGGATAGGTAGGTGTTTCGTGCACTGTGACAGATGTGATGGGAACAGAAAGATGTTTTGTGCACTGTGACAGATGTGATGGGGACAGACAGATGTTTTGTGCACTGTGACAGATGTGATGGGTACAGACAGATGTTTTGTGCTCTGTGACAGATGTGATGTGGGACAGACAGATGCTTTGTGCACTGTGACAGGTGTGATGTGGGACAGACAGATGTTTTGTGCACTGTGACAGATGTGATGGGGGACAGACAGATGTTTTGTGCACTGTGACAGATGTGATGGGGGACAGACAGATGTTGTGTGCACTGTGATAGATGTGATTGGGGCAGACAGATGTTTTGTGCACTGTGACAGATGTGATGGGGACAGATAGATATTTTGTGCACTGTGACAGATGTGATGGGGACAGACACATGTTTTGTGCACTGTGACAGATGTGATGGGGACAGACAGATGTTTTGGGCACTGTGATAGATTTGATGGGGACAGACAGATGTTTTGTGCACTGTGACAGATGTGATGGGGCAGACAGATGTTTTGTGCACTGTGACAGATGTGATGTTTTGTGCACTGTGACAGATGTGATGGGGACAGACAGATGTTTTTGCACTGTTACAGATGTGATGAGGGACAGACAGATGTTTTGTGCACTGTGACAGATGTGATGGGGACAGACATGTTTTGTGCACTGTGACAGATGTGATGGGGGCAGGCAGATGTTTTGTGCACTGTGACAGATGTGATGGGGGCAGGCAGATGTTTTGTGCACTGTGAAAGATGTGATGGGGACAGACAGATGTTTTGTGCACTTTAACAGATGTGATGGGGACAGGCAGACATTTTGTGCACCATGACAGATGTGATGGGGTCAGGCAGATGTTTTGTGCACTGTGACAGATGTGATGGGGACAGACAGATGTTTTGTGCACTGTGACAGATGTTATGGGGGCAGGCAGAAGTTTTGTGTACTGTGACAGATGCGATGGGGACAGACAGATGTTTTGTGCACTGTGACAGATGTGATCGGGGACAGACAGATGTTTTGGGCACTGTGACAGATGTGATGGGGGACAGACAGATGTTTTGTGCACTGTGACAGATGTGATGGGGACAGACAGATGTTTTCTGCACTGTGACAGATGTAATGGGGCAGGCAGATGTTTTGTGCACTGTGACAGATGTGATGGGGGACAGGCAGATGTTTTGTGCACCGTGACAGATGTGATGCGGGACAGACAGGTGTTTTGTGCACTGTGACAGATGTGATGGGGACACATAGGTGTTTTGTGCACTGTGACAGATGTGATGTGGGACAGACAGATGTTTTGTGCGCTGTGACAGATGTGATGGGGACAGACAGATGTTTTGTGCACAGTGACGATGTGATGCGGGCAGGTAGATGTTTTGTGCACTGTGACAGATGTGATGGGAACAGACAGATATTTTGTGCACCTTGACAGATGTGATGGGAACAGACAGATATTTTGTGCACTGTGACAGATGTGATGGGGACAGACAGATGTTTTGTGCACTGTGACAGATGTGATGGGGACAGACAGATGTTTTGTGCATTGTGACAAATGTGATGCGGGACAGACAGATGTTTTGTGCACTGTGACAGATGTGATGGGGTCAGGCAGATGTTTTGTGCACTGTGACAGATGTGATGGGGACAGACAGATTTCGTGTGCACTGTGACAGATGTGATGGGGACAGACAGATTTTGTGTGCACTGTGACAGATGTGATGGGGACAGACAGATTTTGTGTGCACTGTGACAGATGTGATTGGGGCAGACAGATGTTTTGTGCACTGTGACAGATGTGATGGGGCAGGCAGATGTTTTGTGCACCATGACAGATGTGATGGGGAAGACAGATGTTTTGTGCACTGTGACAGATGTGATGGGGGACAGACAGATGTTTTGTGCTCTGTGACAGATGTGATGGGGACAGACAGATGTTTTGTGCACTGTGATGATGTGATGCGGGCAGGCAGATGTTTTGTGCACTGTGACAGATGTGATGGGGGACAGGCAGATGTTTTGTGCACTGTGACAGATGTGATGGGGGACAGGCAGATATTTTGTGCACTGTGACAGATGTGATGGGGACAGACAGATCTTTTGTGCACTGTGACAGATGTGATGGGGACAGACAGATGTTTTGTGCACTGTGACAGATGTGATGGGGACACATAGGTGTTTTGTGCACTGTGACAGATGTGATGTGGGACAGACAGATGTTTTGTGCGCTGTGACAGATGTGATGGGGACAGACAGATGTTTTGTGCACAGTGACGATGTGATGCGGGCAGGCAGATATTTTGTGCACTGTGACAGATGTGATGGGGACAGACAGATCTTTTGTGCACTGTGACAGATGTGATGGGGACAGACAGATGTTTTGTGCACTGTGACAGATGTGATGCGGGCAGGCAAATGTTTTGTGCACCCTGACAGATGTGATGGGGCAGACAGATGTTTTGTGCGCTGTGACAGATGTGATGCGGGCAGGCAGATGTTTTGTGCACTGTGACAGATGTGTTGGGGACAGGCAGATGTTTTGTGCACTGTGACAGATTTGATTGGGGCAGGCAGATGTTTTGTGAACTGTGACAGATGTGATGGGGAACAGACAGATGTTTTGTGCACTGTGACAGATGTGATGGGGACATACAGATGTTTTGTGCACTGTGACAGATGTGATGGGGGACAGACAGATGTTTTGTGCACTGTGACAGATGTGATGGGGGTCAGGCAGATGTTTTGTGCACTGTGACAGATGTGATGGGAACAGACAGATGTTTGGTGCACTGTGACAGATGTGATGGGGCAGGCAGATGGTTTGAGCAAGGACATTCTTGAACGTCCACTCAGAATGGCAAAAGGCCCATCCAGCTGTTTATGTACAGTGGCTGGGTGGGAAGTGGTTAAACACTGCACTACACTAACACACTAAGCTATACTGACACACAATACTCACACATTATACTAACACTGTACATTCAGAGTCAAATGTTATGTAAAGCTGTGTTAAGCACTGCACTATACTAACACAACTAGTCACAAGAAGTGATCACACTAACTGCTAGTAGCAAACTGAGCCTTGCTCTATTTATCTCCATTCCAACACACTACAAGAGATTTCTATGGGAAGTTATTGTTTATAGTGTGAGGTGGGACTATGAGCACTGAGCCATGATTGGAAAAAGTAATCATCACTTTGTCCAATCAGGGGTCTGACAGCACTAATTGGCAAAGCCTTGCACCTGGCCAGCGATGCAAGTGCATTGTCGAGCCCATTTTTTTTTCATCCAAAAGTTTTGTTTGCCTGTTTTTGTTTACCTGTTTACCTAATTACCTGTTTTTGTGTATTTAATATTTGAGATACATAGTTTTTTTAATCTAAATTATACAAGTGCACTGATTGGAGGCTTATTGTGTTGTTAAATAAATGTTTAATGTAAGCAATTTTCTGTATCACTTCTTATTACTTAACTGTTAGATTTTATGAGATGAAGGGAAAAAAAAATAAAAATAAAAAATCAGCAAAACATATCGGTCCAAAAAAATCGGCATCATATATCGGCCTTCGGCCGCCGCGATTTCTAAATATCGGCATCGGCCAGAGAAAAACGCATATCGTCGACCTCTAAGTCTGATTACTACTTTCTAAAATATAACATCTCCCTGCATTTTTTCTTAAAGCAGCGTTCCACTCGTTTTTAAGTTTATTAAAAGTCAGCAGCTAGAAATATGATACACACCCACTTCCTTCTCAACAGGAAGTCCGGCGCCGCCATTCAAAGATGGCGTGTTGGAGTGCGTTCCACGCCTCAAATAGTCGACTAAAATCTCCAGTACATTTTAGTCGACTAAAATCATTTTAGTCAACAAAAACTCATTTTAGTCATCTAAAATCGAATGGGTGTAGTTAAATTGTAATGCATTATTTAAGCATTTCTCTATAATTTCCAAACTCATTATATACTGCTGGAGTGAAAAATCTAATATGTTATTATTCATGGTATTGAGGTATGAACATCACTACAGACCAGTGTTCATTTTGATGTCAAATTTCAGTTTAGTTTTAGTCTTCGTCTTTTGACTAAAATGGCATTTTAGTTTTAGTCCCATTTTAGTCTTTTGACTAAAATGGCATTTCAGTTTTAGTCATATTTCAGTCATCTCAATTGTTTTAGATTTAGTCCTATTTTAGTCGACTAAAATGTTTTAGTCAGTTTTAGTCTACGACATTAACACTGGCTCTGAGGCTGCAGTCTTCCAAGTCAAAATCAGACCATTTAAGGATACCCAAGGTCAATAAAAAGAGCTTTTGATGTTGCAAATGTATGTTGCTCACAGAGATTTTTTTACTTTTTAGAAAATCTTTGCATGACGTGGCTGATCTTTATCTGAGTGGTAGATAGCCACCTCCATTTCTTGGGTCACTTGTTAAATGCATGCACAGAGAATGTTCAAGGATTGGACTGTGCCTGCTTATTCTTGAGGAGACATCTGCCTGTCTACCTCCAGCTGTAGTCTTAAGCTAGTCAAAGATGGATTGAAATTCGGCCATTTCAGAAGGGACAAGTCAAATTTCAATCAGTGTGTGGCCATCTCTGCTCGACAAAAGGCAATCATTTGATCAACTTTTGTCAAATTGACATGCTAAAAAACATTTTCTAATTGTCGGCAGCTGCTGATCAGTGTATTCTGACAGAGACAAGTTCCACTGTCAGAATACATGTTCCGGCAGGGGGATTCCTCTACCCCAGTGGTCACCAACCTTTCGGACCTCACTGACCACTCTACCCACAATTTTGAATCCTGAGGACCACCAACATGATTTTACACACAATGCTCCAGCTCCCTGTCCCCCTCCACCTGGATCGCACTGCTGCTTTATGCACACAATACTCCAGGTATCTCCAATGAATTGTCTTTTACAGTACCTTGAAAAAGTTGACGCACACAGGTTTGGGCCTCCCTCCCCTCGCCCCCTCTAAGAATGACGTTGTGGATATGTGGCTACTGTCAGGTGAGTGCAAGCCAATGTGGACTGGTTACTAATAATAAAAATGAGGAGCAACATGCAAACAGCGGCGCCATTTTATGATATCATACTAACCTATGGACTCTATTTGAGGCGTGGAACGCACGCCACCACGACATCTTTGAATGGCGGCGCCGGACTCCCTGTTGAGAAGGAAGTGGGTGTGTATCATATTTCTAGTTTTTCTATATATACATGCAAAGACCTGGCGGGGGACACCTCAGAAGAAGTCTTTGAGCACGAAACGCGTTGGGTTACGTCCCCCCAGGTCATTGCAAGCTTGTCTACATGTTGAATGGGCCCTAATTTGTCTTCACTGATGTAAGTGTTCTTAACCTTTTTTATTAAAAAGGGTCATACAGTTTTACACTATGGAGACTATTCTTCTCTTTTTTATGGTTTGATTGAGCTTACTGAAATCCTTACTGCTGGCAATATCCTGGTCAGTATGCCACTTTAAATTATACGGTGGAAATTCATATATACAACTGCTGGAATTATATGAGTGAAGGTGGAGATCTGTATGAGGATCCATAACTCCCCATAATCGAAAGACTACCTGTGATTCCATCTATGTGCTAATTGTCCGCTTTCTGGTAAGCGTTTGGTGCACCTGGTGGTGGATTCACACCGAGTGGTTGGTGATGGTCACTGGACACTACTGATTTATGGTGCTTATGAATCATTGGACTCTGTTATACACTTGTCTTCAATCAAATTTTTTTATGCTTATGGTTTTATACAATGGACAGTTTTCTTCGTTGAATCTATCACATAAATATTTTCTAGTTAATTGCTAATATACAGAAGACTGTTATTTGCACTTTGGCACTTTGACACTATCTGTGCACATATTTCTTAGTTTACACACATTATTTAATGGAGATTTGATATTGGTTGGATGTAGCAATACTCTTTTTTTTTTTTTTTAGCACTTTATATACGTTTCACCTTAATATAAGAACATTTACGTATTTATCTATACTGTTAAATTTGGGTGTTTTTATAATATCTCGCCCTTTAGCGCTGCACTGTTTCTTACTTTTATATTACAGTACATGTTGGCATTCATGGTTCTCTCGAACTGTAGCTCCTCATTGCCGGCAACACTCATGCAGCCCCAGACCATGACACTCCCACCACCATGCTTGACTGTAGGCAAGACACACTTGTCTTTGTACTCCTCACCTGTCTGCCGCCACACACGCTTGAGATCTTCTGAACCAAATAAATGTATCTTGATTAGACCACAGAACATGAGTTTTTGGACTACTGACAGACCCTTGCATCTTTCATCCAGTGCTGCACTGATGTTTCTGGATTCTGCGTCATGGGTAAAACAAATGAATTGCCGAAGGATCTTTTGGGAAAAGGTAGTTTAACTGTATAGAACAGGAAAGGGATATAAAAAGATATCCAAGGAATTGAGAATGCCAATCAGCAGTGTTCAAACTAATCAAGAAGTGGAAAATGAGGGGTTCTGTTGAAACCAAACCACGGTCAGGTAGACCAACTAGAATTTCAGCCATAACTGCAGGGAAAATTGTTCGGGATGCAAAGGAAAATCAACAAATAACTTCAGGACTCTCTGAAAACATGTGGGGTGGCTGTATCAAGATGCACAATAAGGAGGCACTTGAAGAACGATGGGCTGCATGGTTGAGTCTCCAGAAGAAAGCCATTACTACGCAAATGCCACAAAGTATCTCGCTTACAATACACCAAACAGCACAGAGGCAAGCCTCATACCTTCTGGCACAAAGTCGTTTGGAGTGATGAGACCAAAATTGAGCTTTTTGGCCACAACCATAACCCTACATTTAGAGAGGAGTCAACAAGGCCTGTGAAACACGGAGGTGGATCACTGATGATTTGGGGATGTGTGAGCTACAAAGGCACAGGAAATTTGGTCAAAATTGATGGCAAGATGAATGCAGTATGTTATCAAAACATACTGGAGGAACATTTGCATTCATCAGCCAGGAAGCTGCACATGGGACGTACTTGGATATTCCAACATGACAATGATCCAAAACACAAGACCAAGTTGACCTGTCATTGGCTACAGCAGAATAAAGTGAAGGTTCTAGAGTGGCCATCTCAGTCTTCTGACCTCAATATCATTGAGCCACTCTGGGGAGATCTCAAACTTGCAGTTCATGCAAGACAGCTCAAGAATTTACAGGAACTGGAGGCTTTTTGCCAAGAGGAATGGGCAGCTTTACCATCTGAGAAGATAAAGAGCCTCATCCACAAATACCACAAAAGACTTCAAGCTGTCATTGATGTTAAAGGGGAAATACACGGTATTAAGAACTGGGGTATGTAAACTTTTGATCAGGGTCATTTGGGTAGTTTCTGTTGTCATTATGATTTAAAGCGTAAACACAGTTGATTGATAATATATGGCTTCAGCCAAACACTAACCATGAGTGAAAGAAAAGTTTTTGTGTTATCATTATATTCTGTGAAAAATGGCCAAGAAATCATAAATTCTGCCAGGGTATGTAAACCTATGAACACAACTGTATATATACAGTGTATTTTATATATATATATATATATATATATATATATATATATATATATATATATATATATACAGTGCATTTAGTGTAGACTATATATACAGTGCATGCCAGGTTGCATGCTCGGATAAGGGTCTGGCATAGATTTTAAGGGGAATGCCACGCCAAAATTAAAAAAAAAAATTGGCATGGGATCCCCCTCAAAATCCATACCAGGCCCTTCGGGTCTGGCATAGATTTTAAGGGGAACTTCATGCCATAATTTAAAATAAATTGGCATGGGGTCCCCCCCAAAATCCATACCAGACCCTTATCCGAGCATGCAACCTGGCAGCTCAGGATAGGGGGGACAAGTGA
Organism: Glandirana rugosa; assembly: GCA_018402905.1. Classification (NCBI taxonomy): domain Eukaryota; kingdom Metazoa; phylum Chordata; class Amphibia; order Anura; family Ranidae; genus Glandirana; species Glandirana rugosa. The sequence goes on from BLSH010530744.1 coordinate 699,274, forward strand.
GCGCCCCCCAACCATACCAGGCCACATGCCCTCAACATGGGCATCCCCCCCAAAGCACCTTGTCCCCATGTTAATGGGGACAAGGTCCTCTCCCCGACAACCCTGGCTGGTGGTTGTTGGGGTCTGCAGACGGGAGGCTTATCGAAATCTGGAAGCCCCCTTTAACAAGGGGGCCCCCAGATCCCAGCCTCCCCCCTATGTGAATGGGTATTGGATACATTGTACCCCTACCCATTCACCAAAAAAGTGGCAAAAAAGTAAAAACTACAGGAGACAGTTTTTGACAATTCCTTTATTAAAAAAAAAAAAAAAAGTGTCCCGTGATGTACATTCATCGTCAATCACGGCGCCAACAGACCGAAAAAAAAAGAACTTGGGTGAGCCTGGTGGCCCCTCCCTTGCCTATATAAGAGCTGTCAAACCGAAGACAGCCCATTCAGCGAGTAGCCTCTAAAAGAGGCGGATGCACTTTTAATTTTTTTTTCCGGTCCGTCGTGATTGACGATGGATTACATTGCGGGACTTTTTTTTTTCAATAAAGGAATTGTCAAAAACTGTTTCTTGTGGTTTTAATTTTGACACTTTTTTGGTGAATGGGTAAGGGTACAATGTACCTGATACCCATTCACATAGGGGCGGCGGGATCTGGGGGCCCCTATGTTAAAGGGGGCTTCCAGACTCCAGTAAGCTCCTGCCCTCAGACCCTGACAACCACCGACCAGGATTGCCGGGAGGAGGCCCTTATCCTCATCAACATGGGGACAAGGTGCTTTGGGGTGGGGAGGGGTGCAGAGCCCCCCCCTGCCCCAAAGCACCCTCCCCCCTTGTTGAGGGTTTAGGTTTAGGAGGGGGGGGCGCTTACTCACCCCCCCTCCTGCCCTGCCAGGCTGCATGCACGGATAAGGGTCTAGTATGGATTTTAGGGGGACCCCAAGCCATTTTTTTTTTAAATTGTGGCACGGGGTTCCCTTGAAAATCCATGCCAGACTCAAAGGGCCTGATATGCACTGGGGGAGGGGGGGCAAACACCGTTTTTTCATTGATTTTTTTTTTAACATTGAGCTTTTATTAAGGCAACATGAAAGTACATCCATGAAATCTTGTTACAATACAACAAATTCTATAGCTCAGGTCTGGCATTGAGAAAGCATGGTAATATGAGATATGATTTATCAATGAGTGACTACTGTATAATTGTAACATATTCGTTTCCATGAGAATCTCTTAGAACAATATCGTAAATTAAAGATAATGTCAGGTTCACAGATATACTGTGTTATCAGGAGAAGTATCAGTAAGGAATAAGAGCAGTAAAATATGAAAGAAGAAAGGTAGATATGAGAAAGATATGAGAAGAGAGACACTCAGTGTAAAAACACCTAGAACCAGACTGATCTTTTGCGATCTAGCAGACGGTGGGGGTAGATCTTTCCCGGAGTAATGACTTATACTTATTTGACCACCTAAAGGCATTTCATTGATTTTTTATCTATATTGCCGGGAGCCGGCAATACATTACAGCCACGAGCAAGTTTAAATTACATTTTTCCTTTAGAAATGTAATTTTGCTGTGGCACTGTTCTACACATTGCACAGATGTGCCACTTTAAAGGCAGACTAAGGGGACCCCCCAGGCATGATATTTAAAGGAATACTTCATTTTTATTGTTTCACTTTAAGCATTATTAAAATCACTACTCATGAAAAAAAGATTGTTTTAAAAACGTTTTTTGCATTGATACATGTCCCCTAGGGCAGTACCCAGGTCCCCATACACTTTTATGGCAATAACTTGCATATAAGCCTTAAAAATGGGCACTTTTGATTTTTCATGTTTGTGTCCCATAGACTTTAATAGGGTTTGCATGTTTGCTACAATTTTTGCCTGTTCGCGCTGTTCTGGTGCAAAACCGGGGAGTGTTCAGCCCAAACCTAGTTATAAACAATGATTGCCTGACCTGATAAAGTATATATAACATTTCTGGCCAAAATGAAGCTTTAGCTTTAGAAATTAAGTGCCCCAATTGGTGCCATATTTGTAGTGTGTAAATAATTAAATCAGTTCGATCTATGGTAATAATAGGCTGCTTGCCAACCCCTAGACTGATATACAGATCCTATGGAGTCTAATAAAAATAAATATTTGCAGTGCCAAAGAAAGAAATAAAGCATATGTATCAAATTGCCCAGACATGAAATATGAACAAAGCTTATCCCTCTATAGTGCGTACTTGTCTCAATTAAGAGCACTAAGCGTAATTTCTGTCTGCTGCCTTGTTCCTCTGCTATCTGCATGAGTCACTTCTGATAAGTGTTCCTGACACCAAGACATAAAAAGGTGACAGCGGAGGGAGCTCCAGCTGATTGACAGCCTCAGTTCTGTTCCTGCGTGCTGTGTGAAGGGGGGTGTGTCTCTTCCCTTCAATCAGCTCTCCCCACTGAGCTTGCAGAGTGTAACTTCAGCTCCCCCCCCCTTCTTTTTTTCAGAAAAGCTTTATAAATTCTCAACTTTGAACAGATGTAGAGAATAGAAGACTGCAGGTAAACAGGTACAACGAATGTAAAAGGATTTGTTTCATCTCTGTGTATCACCTGAGGCCAGTCACTTCAATAGGTATATGTTAGGGTTTGCAACCACTTTAAACTTCACATCTAAAAATTGTGACAAAAAAATAACAGTGTCAGCATAAGTGTCAAAATGTGCAAACAGTGCAAAGTGCAAATAATGAAACCAGTGTTAGAAAAAGTCTCTCCAAATAAAGGTCATTAAAATGTGCTAGTAAACATAACCAATCCTCCACCATCTTAAAGCAGAACTATACTCACCTTGGCTCCAGCGATGCGACATCCTGGAGCTCCCCACCGGCCGCTGAGATCTTCTCAGGGTGGCAATGAAATCCCTCCTACAAGTTTGGTCGCCTTCGGCATTGCCGAATTTCCACAGTGAGCTGCACATGCTCAGCTCACAGGATATGCAGATAGGTCATTTTAATGCAGAAGAGACAAAGCAAAGTCTCTTCTGAATTAAAAATCCTGCCTGTTTTTTTTATTTATTACCTAAGGTTCCACATGAATCGGTTGCAATTCTTCAGTGTATGTGCACATGCGCATACGCTTGAAGATCTGGAACCAATTAAGATCAGATGGTGGAGGATTAGTTTTGTTTTCTAGCATATTTTAATGATCTTCATTTGGAGAGACTTTTTCTAACACTTGTTTCATTATTTGAAATTTGCAAATTTGCGCATTTGAATCACTCTGACGCTGTTATTTTTTGACATTTATGCTTTATTTATTTCTTTGTCTCTGCATATGTGGTAGACATAGTCTGTCACAACTCTTTACATTTCTGAATGAAAATAAATGCACTTTGGTTTGTAGTCTGTACTATGACTGCTATTTCTGTCTGTTACTTCATCCTCCTTTATCACAGCTCCAGTCTTGCAAGCCCACGAAAAATCACTGCGCTTCTAAGACCAGCTGCATTGCACTAAAAGAAGCTGAGCAATATCTTTTCATCTGGCTGACTCAGAGTTGCTGTGTTGTGGCCTCCAAACAATTGCTGGGTGAGGAGCATTCCTTACCTTGCATTTCCCTGATAAAAATGGAGCACAGAGCGATACTAGGAACGTGTCTCCTCTTATAAAGCTGGCCATTTATGGGTAGAATGTCAACTGAAAATTCATAGGAAAACAAGGTTCTAAGAAAGTTTGTTCCTTTTTCTAATCATTAGTGGGGTCAAATCAACGTTCGTTTTCGAACCGCGGTGACGGGAAAATTTGAAGGAGAAGGATGGAAAATTTGTCTCAATACAAATTTCTAACAGTGTATGTGGTTTTCAGTCAGTAAAGTCTATTCATTCCAAAATCAACTACAAACGGATGTTCTGAGAATTTTTGTACAATTTTCTTTAGACTTTTCCTAAGAATTTTCGTTCAAAATTCTATCCATCTATGGCCAGCTTTAGAGTACAACTGGATGGATCCTAATTGCATTCTAACTAAAAATGATGGGTCCTTCCAAAAAAGAGCACAGTGCTTCACTAACCAGATATCATGTCACCTCTGAATCTGCCCATGCTCACCTTTATTTTATATACCACTGATGAAGGACCTTAGTATATCCAAAATGTGCAGAAATGGGTCCCTTTTAACCCTTTTCAATAGCAAGATCTCAACAGTGTCCCAGGATTGCATTTAGAGCTGGTAGGGTTAGCATGACTGAAGATCATATGGACCCTTGTCATATTCTTCACCACAAGTGCAATTTTAATCTGCTTTTATCAAATAAAGCATTTTTTTAAATGAACAGGAGCAGTCTCACTTTGGTCTTAGTACACTGGTCACTGATTACAGTAGCCTTTGGTTGAGTGGGGTGGAAGTTAGATCCCCTTCATGAGATGCAAACAAGACAATCAGCAAAGTAAGGCCGGCCATAAATGGTACATTTGACTGGATTCCCCCCATCAACATGGTCAGAATCCCTCTCGCTGAGCTATTGTGTTCTCCTGGCTGCAGGGGGGGCGATGTAAGCTGTCCCTGCCGGGAGAACACAGCGATTTTTGCATAATCACATGTAGAATCCGACATGCTGGTTAAATCCTAAGTCGATTGATGGATCAACTTGGGTACAATCAGCCTACCCATAGATGGTTCGAATCTCATCCAGTCCCTGCCGAACCGAACAAGATTCGCACCATCTATGCCCGGCTTAACTATAGCCATAGCAGTCCACCCAACTGCTAAGGGGGCTAAGGGGTCTGAGGGAGGGAGGCGGCTCCATTAGGGAGGTTTTTGAGGTACAGTCTACAGTGTAGAATTCATGAGGATCAGCACTAGTCACAGACCACCTTTAATTTATATCTGTATTCAGAAGAATTTCTTAAAGTGGGTCACATACCAGTAGAATTTCATTCAAATATTTTAATGTCCGAAACATTTGTTAGATTTTCTAGTCTTTAATGGGATCAAATAGACATCCATAATTTGTATGTGGTGGCAAGAATATTTGAAGAAGCAGGATGAAAATTGTTCTCAAATTAATATAATTCTAACAATGAATGAGGTTTTCATTCAGGAAAAATTTTAATTGTAATGAAAATGGTAAAATTGTAATGAAACCTGTTTAAAGTGCTTCTAAAGGCTCAAGGTTTTTTTTTACCTTTATGCATTCTATGCATGAAGTTAAAAAACATTCTCTCTGCAGCAGCCTCCCTAATAGCTTAGCCCCATTGCGATCCAGTGATGTGCACGAGAGCCTCCGCATTGGAGACAGCAGCGGGAGTTGTTGGCTTCTGCTGCTGTCAATCACAGCCAGTGAGCCAATGAGCAGAGAGAAGGAGACTGAGCCACAGCCATCTCTGTGTGTAAACTTCTGCTAAATCCCAGCTACACTTAAATTAACCCTTTATGCCTAACGCAGTATTCCTGTTGATGTAAAAAAGAGAAAAAAAATAAGACAGCTGAGGTTTGTAGTTCTGCAAAAAAGCAGGGTTCAAAGATGGTTTGTTTTAGGATATTATAGTGGAAGTCCACCCTAACACTAAAACCTCTAAATCTACAGACATCCATGATTTAAGAGTAACCTGTCTAGCCCTGTAAAGAAGAAATCGCTATACATACCTTTTCTGAAGCCGCTCCAGTCTGCTCTCCAGAGGCGGAAGCTCATCAGAGGACACAGCTGACAACGGCTGTGAAATGAATGGTGAGTGACGTCACCCATAGAGTTACTATGGGGCTTCTGTTGTCGGCTGTGTCCTCTGCACCGCCTCCACAGCGAAGCCGCGACTGACAGCTCAGCGTTGGACCATATCGGAGAGGCTTCAGAAAAGGTATGTATCGCAATTTCTTTTTTACAGGGTTAGTCTGTAAATGTAGAGATTATAGTGTTAGGGTGAACTTCTACTTTAAAGTAGATGTATGCAAGGGAACTAACAATTATGTAATCATATGAAATATCTTGATTGTTATTATTGCTACTATTAACCACTTACCAACCGGGGCCCTTTTTTACATTTGTTGGTTACAAGTTAAAAAACATTTTTTTTTTGCTAGAAAATTACTTAGAACCCCCCAAACATTATATATTTTTTTTTCAAACACTCTAGAGAATAAAATGGCAATTGTTGCAATACTTTTTGTCACGCGGTTTTTGTGCAGCGGTCTTTCAAGCGCGATTTTGGGGAAAATTTTCACTTTTTTGAGTTAAAAAACAAGACAACAGTAAAGTTAGCCCAATTTTTTTGTATTGAAACCAGTATGTCAGGAGATGGCGCTGTCACTATCAAAAATGAAATGGGCTTAATTAAAAATGCATGAACCTTTTATGTGTGTTATACACCATCAACCATATGTGTGGGTGTGGGTAAAATACGTAAGATTCTTAAGAGAATTAAATAAAATATAAATAACATAGAAATCCAAGTGTCCGTAAAAGTCCGTAAAAACCTATGCATACACATACAAAGCACTCTTTCACGAAATTAGTGATTGTGTTCCAATCAGTAGAAGTGTCTCTATGTGTTAATAATCATAACTATGAAAATGTGAAATAAAAACAACATTTGTGAAAAATGTCCGTAAAAATTAGTGTCCGTGAAAAGTACGTAAAAAATGGTGTCCGTAAAAATTTGTGAAAGATGGCGTCCTTCATAAATCAACCACAATATTCTGCAAAATGTCCCACTGGTGTATGACTTCCTCTAGGGGTCTTTAGGATGTGTATAGGTCAGTAAGTGAAGAAGTTGATTACAGGTGTATCCTTAAATCAATATACTGCATTCAAAAGGTGACTTTCCGTGTGTGTCCTCTAACACAGAAAATGGTGACTCCACTGGTGCTCCCCGCTTGTGCCCTCACTTACCAGAATCTTCTTACCCCTACTGGGGTGATGCGCCTTTGGTAAATGGGGTCTTTGTTGTTGTCTCTCCGGTGTCCTGTGGTCACTCCTTCCTAGGGTGGATTCCTCCTTCCAGGTGTTCCTGTTCGGTCCCGTCCTTGATGAGTCCAGTCCCTGAGTTCCAGGTGGTTCTCGGTAGGGATATTGATGAGAAAAAAGGATCCAGGATAGTGTAGTATTTTGGGTTTCAAAAGTTGTTTATTCAAGCAAAAATAAAGTTCATTTAAAAAGCACTCATTGTGCTGGCATCCAAACTGACACAGCAATATGCAAAGATCGTGGGCTCTGCCCGTTTGAGGAAGGCTAGATCTCCCTTCCTTCCTCCTCCTTGCGCTCCTCTATGAGGAGTCTGCTCGCTGCTGCTGTCTGTGTGGAAAAATGTTTGTGAGCAAGATGGCCGCCACTGACGCGTTTCGTCGATTTGACGTCTTCTGAGGCTGTGGTCAAAGCTTGCTCTGAGTGTGCTTAAATATACACCCTGGAGGGTGGAGTTTTGGAAGAGATCCAATCATCTGTGTTTAAAGGAGGTTCTTCGGTGTGTTAATAGAGAAGGATAGGGGGAGGAGATCTGACCTTCCTCACCAATCAGAAAAACTTTCCCAAACCCATGATGTGGATGAGAACGTCCGGAAAAGATTTTTTTGTTACTTATTAGTGCAAATCCTGTAATGTGTGTTGTGCTATATATTAAAAAGGCATATTATAGTGTGAGTTAGTGCAATATTACGGATCATTCTAGGTAAAAATGAGGTTGTGTCAATGTGATGGATAAAAAACAATAATGGTCATGTTATAGTGCGAGATATAGAAAATAGATGAAACAAGTTAAAAAAGGCAAGTGAGAGCTTC
>BLSH010530744.1:712490-724570 GCA_018402905.1 Glandirana rugosa
CCGAGACGGGCAAACTCCTTATTTTTCCACACAGACAGCAGCAGCGAGCAGACTCCTCATAGAGGAGCGCAAGGAGGAGGAAGGAAGGGAGATCTAGCCTTCCTCAAACGGGCAGAGCCCGCGATCTTTGCATATTGCTGTGTCAGTTTGGATGCCAGCACAATGAGTGCTTTTTAAATGAACTTTATTTTTGCTTGAATAAACAACTCTTGAAACCCAAAATACTACACTATCCTGGATCATTTTTTCTCATCAATATCCCTACCGAGAACCACCTGGAACTCAGGGACTGGACTCATCAAGGACGGGACCGAACAGGAACACCTGGAAGGAGGAATCCACCCTAGGAAGGAGTGACCACAGGACACCGGAGAGACAACAACAAAGACCCCATTTACCAAAGGCGCATCACCCCAGTAGGGGTAAGAAGATTCTGGTAAGTGAGGGCACAAGCGGGGAGCACCAGTGGAGTCACCATTTTCTGTGTTAGAGGACACACACGGAAAGTCACCTTTTGAATGCAGTATATTGATTTAAGGATACACCTGTAATCAACGTCTTCACTTACTGACCTATACACATCCTAAAGACCCCTAGAGGAAGTCATACACCAGTGGGACATTTTGCAGAATATTGTGGTTGATTTATGAAGGACGCCATCTTTCACAAATTTTTACGGACACCATTTTTTACGTACTTTTCACGGACACTAATTTTTACGGACATTTTTCACAAATGTTGTTTTTATTTCACATTTTCATAGTTATGATTACTAACACATAGAGACACTTCTACTGATTGGAACACAATCACTAATTTCGTGAAAGAGTGCTTTGTATGTGTATGCATAGGTTTTTACAGACTTTTACGGACACTTGGATTTCTATGTTATTTATATTTTATTTAATTCTCTTAAGAATCTTACGTATTTTACCCACACCCACACATATGGTTGATGGTGTATAACACACATAAAAGGTTCATGCATTTTTAATTAAGCCCATTTCATTTTTGATAGTGACAGCGCCATCTCCTGACATACTGGTTTCAATTTAATTTCCTCCTCAGAGGTAAATATCTGGAGGGCAGCAGTCTATCTATTGGTATAATTTTGATTTTCTCCTAGCGCAAGATTTTCTACTTTAATTTCAATTTTTTTGTATATTGGGAAAGAGAATGTTATGCCGAGTAAATAGATACCATACATGTTACGGTTGAAAATTGCGCGCACCGGTACTTAAAAATCTCCATAGGCGACGCTTTAAAAAAATTTTAACGGTTACCAGGTTAGAGGTGCAGAGGAGGTCTTTTGCTAGAATTATTGCTCACACTCGCTGCGATACCTCACATGTGTGGTTTGAACACAGTTTTCATATGCGGGTGTGACTTACGTATGCGTTTACTTTGCTGCGTGAGCTCGTGGGGACGGTGGCGCTTTAAATTTTTTTTATTTATTTATTTATTTATTTTAAACACTGTTCCTTTAAAAAAAATTCTGATCACTTTTATTGCCATCACAAGGAATGTAAACATCCCTTGTGATAGTAATATATGGTGACAGGTACTCTTTATGGAGGGCTGGGGGGTCTAAAATCCCCCCATCCCTCCTTTGCACTTCACAGTATTCAGATCGCCAAAAACGGCGATTCTGAATACTGTCATTTTTTTAAAACCGGCGCTGTTAGCCGCCGAGTAAACCGGAAGTGACGTTATGACGTCGCTTTCAGGAATTTGCCGAAGGAGACCCGATCGGAGCCGATTCTGGCTTCTATCAGGTCTCCTCTGAGCCGGGGGATGCGCCGGATCGTAGCTCTGGTCTCTGGTCTGGGACGGGAGGCCGGAGAAGAGCAGCGGAAGGCGGCGGGAGGGGGGATGGCCCCTCCCGCCCCTGGGGATAACGATCAAGCGGCTCCCAAGCCAGATCGGTCGTTATCCCCGGATAGCCGACCGTCCGCTCTAAAAAACGGTACCGGGATATTGCCTGCAGCTGCAGGCTATATTCCGGTACCATCCACTCAAAGTAGCCGCCGCTATTAACGGTGCAGGGGGTGAAGTGGTTATAAAGTTAGTACAGGCGGTCCCCTAGTTACAAACATCCGACTTACAAACGACTCCTACTTACAAACAGAGGGAGACAACTGGAAGTGAGAGGAAATCCCCCCCTAGGAAGGGAAATTCACTCCTGTAAGAGTTATTATGGGAAAAGATGTCTCCGCTGATGCTTTATCACCAAGGTTTGTTTCCACAACAACCCGAAATTTTCAAAATCCAATTATCTTTGGGACAGGAAGTGAGGTGAAATCTTCTGAACAGAAACATAGACAGCAAAACAAACATTACAGGGGTGTTACCCCTTCCCTGTGCTATCCAAAATGCTTAAAAATATTTTTTTTTGGCTGAAGCTACACTTAAAAAATGTACCTGTTCCCACTTACAAACAAATTCAACTCAAGAACAAACCTACAGTCTCTACCTTGTTTGTAACCCGGGGACCACCTGTAGTAGTTTTTTTTTTTTAAACCTGCAAGGCAATGTCATAATATGCTAGTATACATTGCATACTAGCACATTATGTGAAACTTACATGAAAATGAAGCCTTCAAGCGGCACGCTATCACCACTGAAGGTACTCCTATCTTCACCCAGTTTTCCTTCCGGGTTCGCGAGCTCCAGCTTTGTGAGTGGTCGAAGCCGCGAAGACAACATGCGGCACAGGACTCTGAAGGACTGGCCTGGGTGACTGTTCCTTCTAAACGCAAGCGCCGGTGACATCACTGGCTGCATCTACAGTACCTATAGGTAAGCCTTATTATAGGCTTACCTATAGGTAAAAGTCATGCATTGGGAGTTCACTCTCACTTTAAAGTAAGAAAAGTTAATTCCCTGCACTGCTGCTCTTCTCTGACACAATCTATCGGCAGCACTACTCCCTAGTAGTGTACTGACTATGCTGCCAGCTGCTGCCTTTCCCTGATTTAGGTATAATTTCTGGTAGAGTCATTGACAGTATTGTCCTGGGTGACATTGCCCAGTGCCTCAGAGAGGTCATTCAAATTTTGCTCTGGAGACCCATGATCTGTAGTTATGCTTCTGCAGAGAATGTACTGGAATTATAAAGTAATCTCCTTATCTTACAAATACCATAGTGGACCTAGTGTGCTCTATTATGCAAATTGTGATGACAGGGGTGGGTCATTGCCCAAACTTCTCAGCTCTGGTAAGAATTTGCGTAATATCTTAGATTGTAAGCTCTAACAAGCAGGGCCCTCTGATTCCCCTAATATCTGCCTTCATTTTGTAAAGCACTGCGCACACTGTTGGCACTTTATAAATCCTGTATAATAATAATAATAATAATAGATTTTGAGGCTTCCAGTGTGCACTGGAAATAAATAAAGCTGCATACAGATGGTTGCTGAAGAGTCTGGGGTCCAGTTTAAAGCAGAACTTCACTCAATCCAACAATATTGACTATTGTTAATTCTTATGTTGCTAGCATTAGAAAATAGACAGGAAAGTATGTTATATTTATTTGTTTTAAACTTTTTAACTCTTTTTTTTTAACCTTTGTTCAGTTACTTCTTGGTTTCCAGGCCTATGAGAATAGTGTCATACATCCCAGGAGTCTTCAGGAGAGGAGGAGAGGCTTTCTCCACTAAGCACACCCTTCTGCCTGCATGCCTGAGTTAAAGGCAGATGGATTCAAGAAAGTAAATACTACATGAAGCATCTGTCCTTATTCAAGATGGCCACCGCCAGAAATCTTAGGGGGTATCTTTTAAAATAATTTTGCAGCAAAATAAAGCATGGAGACATAGATGGATGGGCGAGTTTGCTTTAAATATTAAAAATTAATTAAATAGCATTTTTGGTTTGTGGTGCTCAGATGCAGTGTAGGTCTGCTTTAAAGGAGAAGTACAAAGCATGCTTGGCTGTACTTATCCTGTGGATCACAGGAGTGCACTTCATTCTGCACTCCTGTGACCGTTTTCAGCAGGCAGGGGGCTGAAGCCAGCTGTTATCTAACGTCACAGAGCTGGTCCAGGCTCGAGAGAGATCACGACCACATGGTCGGGATCCACCCACATGCCTCGACCTGCACCCGACTCAGCCTCTCAGCAAGCCCACTGAGAGGCTGAGCTGGCCGCTCCGCCCCCTCCACAGCCCAGCGCTCCAGTGAGTGAGGAGGGGGCAGAGCAGAGAGCTGGTGACTGACAGTCACCAGCTCTCTGCTCACGGAGCTGTGAGAACCGAGCGATTGGTGGTGCTTGATTACTCAATGTTAGAGTTAGAGCTGACGGGGGACCGATGCTACATCCAGCTAGGTAAGTATGATAAAAAAAAACTAACAAATCCCATATTTCTCTTTTAATATTTCTGCAATTGGCACAAGTTAGCTTTTGCAAATGTCATTGCAAGATTTCCATTGATTGGCCAGTTGACCTTGATTTTCAAATATCATTTGTTCTTGTTTTTTTACCAATTCTTACTACAAAGTTTACACTGATCAGATTAAACTTTACTGTCAAAGTATCTCTGGAAATGATTTAAAATTATTAATGTATTTACAACATACAATTAAAAACTATGGCATCACCATTGCTGTATTGAAACACAGTGATGTGTACAGAGTTCTAGTTCCATGCAGCCTTTCAAGACCCCACTGATTTTTTTTCTCCAGAAAACATTGCATTTAGCTCAATAAGTGTACAAAGAGTTGACAAGTACAATGTCAACATGAAAGAGATAAAGCAGGATTACAGCACATGCATTGCTTGTTAGAGATAGTAAGTTGCCAAAATACACATTCCCATAAGCAGTATATTGTAATGCCATTCAACCTCACTGATTTTTATACTACTGTTTACTCGCCAAATCCAGTAGGAAAAGTAAAAGCTTAGATCACCATATAGGTAGGGGTATGGCAGTCACAGCTAAAGAATTCTAGCATCATATTGGATATGATTTACTGAAACTGGAGAGTGCAAAATCTGCTGCTGCTGTGCATGGTGGCCAATCAGTTTCTAACTTCAGCTTATTCAATTAAGCTTTAACAAAAAAACTGGTAGCTGATTGGCTTCTATGTAGAGATGCGCCAGACTTTTCACTCTTCAGTTTTAGTAAGTCAACCCCATTATCAGGGTTCCTGATAGGGGGGACCACTGGTCCTCCTGTAAGGGGCCTGGGCACACAGGGGGGCCAGGGCAGAGAGGGGGATCGGTGTGATGGGGCAATTACAGAAACAATGCACTGTGTTGCTCTCCCTGCAGCAGCTGAAAGTCGCTTTCTCCCCCTCTCCTTCCCACCTGCTTTCAGCTGCTTGAAGAAGGGACACAGACACAGGACACTATTCCTGTAATTGCACCCTGCCTCGCCGCACCGATCCTCCTCCCTGTCCTGCCCTAGGGTTGCCACCTCATCCCTTTAAAACCGAACACATATTAATTACACAGGTTCTGTGGCTAATTAAGGTGGTAATTAAACTCGCCTGGTGCCTTATCTGCATTAAATTAGCCTCAGAACCTGTGTAATTCATATGTGTTCGGGTTTAAAGGGATGAAGTGGCAACCCTATCCTGCCCACATCTGATCATCATCCCCCATGTGCCCGTACCCCCCTGCAGTGCTGCCGGCTTTCCTCTCCTGCTGGGCACTGCGGGTACACAGGAAGATGTGTCAGCTGTCAGGACTGCAGGGGAAGTGGCCGATAAATATATAATTTACCGGCCCCTTCCTTTTCTGAATGGACACAATGAACGATCAGTGCTGGTGCTGCAGAAAAAGGAATTGGAGAATCTGTGCCCTCAATTCCTTTCTCTGTCTAAAAGGTGAGATGTCAGGGATCAGTTTAGAACCCTGATATGTCACCCAAGCCCCTTCCTCCAACAGCATTGAAAAAAAAAAAAATTAAAAACGAATTTAACCACTTCAGCCCCGGAAGGTTTTACCCCCTTAATGACCAGGCCACGACGTTGTTGTACTCAAACAAAATTGATGTCCCTTTTTTCCCACAAATAGAGCTTTCGTTCAGTGGTATTTGATCACATCTGCGTTTTTTATTTTTTGCACTATAAAAAAAGAAGACCGACATTTTTAAAAAAAAACAAAACAATATTTTTTACTTTTTGCTATAATAAATATCCCAAAAAAATGTAAAAAAACAAATTTTTTCATCAGTTTAGGCCAATATGAATTCTACTACATATTTTCGGTAAAAAAAAAATCGCAATAGGCGTATATTGATTGGTTTGCTCAAAAGTTATAGCGTCTACAAAATAGGGGATAGATTTATGGCATTTTTATTATTATTATTATTATTTTTTTTTTACTAGTAATGGCTGTGATATGCAATTTTTAGCTGGACTGCGACATTGCGGCGGACAGATCAGCACTTTTGACACTTTTTTTAGGACCAGTGACATTTATACAGCGATCAGTGCTATAAAAATGAACTGATTTCTGTATAAATGACACTGGCAGGGAAGGGGCTAACACTAGTGGTGATCAAGGGGTTAAATGTGTTCCCTGGGAGGTGTTTCTATATGTGGGGGGATGGTCCGACTGGAGGAGGAGAGATCGCTGTTCCTGATCACTAGAAACAGACAATCTCTCTCTACTCCTCTGACAGAATGGGGATCTGTTTGTTTACATTGACAGATCCCTGTTCTGGCTCTCTGAGGAGCGATCGCGGGTGGCCGGCGACCATCGCAGGTCTTTTAGACCAACCGCCGTACCGGTACGGCGATTTGCGGGATCGTATATTGGCAGTGGCTGGTCAGCAAGCGGTTAAACAAAGTTAAAAAGTTACAAATTGTAAAAAAACAACCGCAGGTCCTAATTTGATAAGTGTGCAGGTATTGGCGAGTGGCCCCGAATGCACACTGTCAGTGCTTAGGGCCGTACACCTTCATCCGCATGCCTGTCAAATTAGGACCTGTGGCTGTGTTCATACAACTGCTGCATCCCCATTGCATAACACAGGCTGTCTGCACACAGCAATAGCCACATTAAAAAAAAAAGATGATTCACACTGAACAGGCCACATTACCTATATGAATGAGCCCCAAAACCTAATTTACACAGAACTTTATTAACTCAGTACAGTTCTATGTTTTAGATTAAGCAGGAAATTTGTAACTGTAATGTTATGTTTGTGTCCACTAATAATGAGGGTAGTGTATTTTTTTTTTTTTGTGGGTTGGTGGGGGCACTGTTGGTAGGCTGTACAGGGTCCCATCATTTCTAATGGCAGCCCTGCCCATTATGATTAGGATATGGAGACAATTCTGTAGCTATTTCTGCTTGAACCACCTCTTTTATCTAATTTTTTGCTGATCAATGTATCACACAAGGTAATAAAGCCAATTGTTCAGTTTACTGAGCCATGTTTCTTACCGCTAATATACTGACTTTCAAAATCCCCATGTACAATGCCTTTGGCCCCTTGTACTGCCATAGCTCCCAACTGTCCCTGATTTCAAGGGACTGTCCCTGATTTTGAGGGACTGCCCCTGATTTGGAACAAAGTCCCTCTGTCCCTCTTTCTTCCTCATTTGTCCCTTATTTTGGTCTGATCTATATAATTGTATATAAAATGCACTTTTTATATTTCAAAAAGTGTCTCCTAGGGCTAAACCTTTCATCCAATTGTAATTTTCAAAAGCCAATATAAAGGAATAGTAGTGATTAAAAAAAAAGTACCTGTGGGTTTAACACATGGTTTCTCAACCAGGGTTCCGTGGAACCCTAGGGGTCCTTCAGAGGTTGCTAGGGGTTCCTTGAGAAATGATCAATTTCTACCTCTCAGATAAATTCCCACTGACTTCATTGTTGTATCTGTAAGGGGTAATTCTTCCCAATGACCACAAGTGTAAGGAGCATTCTTCCCATTCACCATCGCACTAATGTATCAGGAGTTGTAGATTTTTCATTTTTAGCAGGGGTTCCCCAAGACCGGAGAACTATTTCAAGGGTTCCTCGGTGTTGAAAAGGTTGAGAAAGGCTGGTTTAACAAATCAATTCTCCTTTAAGGGGGCATGGCAGGGGGTGTGTCCTATGCCAACATACTTTAGTAATAGGTGTCCCTCGTTCCCCTCTCAAAAAGTTGGGAGCTATGATACTGCAACCATAGCACATGTCTGAATTTTGTGTTTTTTTCTTCTCTTAGAAAGCCTTTTGAAACGAGAAAATAAAATAAATTGCTATATTATTTCTACAGTGTTCTAGTTTTAGATTGTAGTGAATGACTGTAATAAATGGTGACTGGCAGGGGAGCTATTGTAAGACTGTGACTTGCAAGCTGCTAGCATAATGGATGAGACAAGGATGTGACTATGAGGAGTTCTCACTTGGAAATGACACCTTGGAACACTCCTGTTTCTTTTGTTAAGAGGAATAGTGTTGAGAATAGGGTCTGCCGTAACTGGAAATAATGACGGTAATGCACATTCTGGGAAGTTTTGTTTGAGATACAGAATGTTCTGGGTAGAATGTTCTGGGCTGAATCCAGTTAAGAAATTAAACTAGAAGTCATTGTTAGGATTTTGGAGGAGAGTGTGGAAGCTCACAGTTCACCGCCTGTAAAAAGTTTATATTTTAATAAAATTCAGGATAAAGTGTAATAGGTTTGTATGACACAATTGAAAGATATATGCCCAGTGGGCTTTCTTCTCTTCTGAAGTCAAAAAGTTAGCCATATGTGTGTATAGTTATTACTAGGGTCATTTAAGCACTCATAGAACATTTCTTAAAGGATTATTCCATTGAACAATATTTATATAGAGATTTAGATACCCCCTCTTATTAAAGCGGTTGTCTACCCGAAAAAAAAAAAAACCTGCAAGACAATAGCACAATAGCATAATGAGCTAGTATGCACCACATACTAGCTCATTATGAAATACTCACCTTGAAACGAAGATCTGACCGGGCTGCTCAGTCCCCTCTGAGGGAGCGGACATCTTCCCTCGGATCTTGTTTCCGGGTACGCAGCAACGGTGCTGTGACTGGCCGGAGCCGCGAGACGTCACTCCATCCAGAACTATTGCCGGGCTTTTGTCAGGACATACATGGCGCATGCGCCGGGACATACACGGTGCATGCGCCGTAACGCCGCAGCGAATTAGAAAGGGAATATCTTCTAAACCGTACAGGTTTAGAAGATATTCATTTTACCTACAGGTAAGACTTATTATAGGCTTACCTGTAGGTGAAAGTAAACAAAATGGGTAGACAACCGCTTTCATTTAGGTGCCTGCCTTTGAAACACTTAAAGGGTAACTCCACTTTCGTGGGGAAAAAAAATAGCAAATAAAGAAAAAATAATATAGCGCATATAATTGCGACACTAATCATATTGTAATTGAATGTTATTAAAAATGACCTTTCCTTTTTAATCTGCAGGCGCTGTAATTTTCTGAGAATGCATTGCAATATGACTTCCTGGAGCTGTTCTGTACACAGAATGTGTAGTGACCACTCCCCAGAAACGTAATTTCCTGCTTGTGTGATTGGCTCACTGATTTTTTCCCAGAAGTCTGCCTAAACTACAAGTCAGATTTCAGGCATTTTCTGCAACAAAAATGTCATTTTTGGAGAGATACTTTTAATAGGAGCACGTCTAAAGGGATGCAGGCCCAGCAGCTTTCATCATTAATGCCTAGCAGGTGCACACCTGACAGTTAATTATGAAACCACTCCCATTAGACCCACTCAGAACAGAGGCACAGACAAACATACATGGATTTCATCAGAATAACAAAAGGTAAGAATCTGCAACAGAGGTTGTTATAATCCTTGCAATGTACATAGATCACCCGGGGGGGAATGTTTTTTCTCAACAAAACTGGAATTACGCTTTAATTGTTGTGCTTTTTACAATGTGTTGGCCACAGCTGGATCCTGTATTCTAGAAGCAACTTTAACAATAATCTATACAGATTAAATAGAATGTGTTTTATCACCCAACAGCATAACTAGAACCTTCAGGGCCCCATTGCTAGAAATCATGAAGGGCCCCCCTGACTCCCAGCCAGGGCCCTTCCCTCCAAGCCCAGGGGAAGAACGCCCAAGTCCAGGTCACAGGTGCAACCTTTGCAACTCTGGTAGTTCTGCCACTGGTGTCAGTAGGTTTTTTATTTTTGCTATTTTATTTTTTATTACTTTTTTACCATTTTATTGTATTTATTTTTTTTTTTTTACTATTTTATTTTTTATTATATCTTACAAATTTTTTACGAGCTCTGTTGGGGGCTTTGGTGGAATATCTGGAGTCTAAACAGACCTTTGAGACAGAGAAAGGAGATTGAAAACACAGCCCTCAAACTCCTTCACAGAATGAAGAGAATGGAATAGCTCTGTACAAAGCTTTCCCGTTCATTCACAAACCGAAGCATAGTAAAAACAGTTTACTATGCTTCGGTTATGAATGGACAGAGCCAGTGATCAGTACCGATCACTGACTCTGTCCATTCAGAGAAGGAAGGGGACAGTAAATTACTTACTGCCCTTTCCCCACCCTCCATCCTGACACATCCTCCGCAGCAGTCGGCGGAAGAGCGGAGGGGGGAAGCCAGTAACACTGTGGGGGGACGAGGGGGGAGGGTAGGGGAGCACACGGGGGCAGCAGGACCTGGATAGGAGGGGTGGCGGGGGTGGGGTGTGCAGAAAATGATCCCCTCCATTTTCCTCCTGCAGCTGCTAAATGCCTGTGGGAGGTGGAGGAAGAGAAGCAGGCTTTCAGCGGCTGCAGGGAGAGAAATATGGTATCCAGGTGTACAGGGGCATGGCGCTGGTTTGTAATTGCGACCCCTGTGACCCCTGTAGTTACGCCCCTGTTATCACCCTTATAATATATCTCAAGAATTTCTTTGTTTTTGTAACTGCTGCTTGGCATTGAGTGGTGCTGTTGATCTTATTGTCAACCAGTGTTTCCAGATCCTTCTTCAGCTATGTTTTGGTCCCAATACTCTGTTTAATAATATATAGGAAACAATGATATTCCCACAGCCAAAATTTATAAACTTATATTTTTCAAGTGTAATATTTCGGGCCCATTCACACTATCACATTTTGGCAATGTAAAACACATTTGTTTTTTACCGCACATCATAGGTATTGCTAGACCTTGGCACCAGATCCATGTGCCCCAGGTCTCCTGCCTCATGCCCCAGGTCCAGCAAGACCTAACACAGGTCACAACTAGGAATGGGGTTCATGGCTGCTCAGGATTCATGCAAACTTTGGGTATTGGCTTCTCGACAAATGGGCAAACAAAATAGGTTGTTCACCACCTGCCAAAGCGTTTGTAACTGGAAGTCATCCATTTAGTTTATTACTAATGCTACTAAATGACAACATCCTGCTGTGCAGGCAAATGCTTTGGTGGCTTGGATGTATGCAGCCATCTGCATTCTAGTAACCCAGGATGCTGCGTGGGCTGGATGCCTGTGTCCTAACAACTTATGACCTCAGTGGTTGTTAGAATTCTGGCAGCCACATGGCCAGTAATAGTTATGGGGTGTTCTCTCACAGGTGGAGATCAGGCCGAAGCCATTTGAAGATTTGAAACTGTGGTGTACATTGACAGATTGTGAGGATGTACCATTTTGTTTTGGACCCATTAGTTGTTATGGTTATACCAACCAATGACACAAAAAAGTGGGTTTCCTTCCAAAACATATACCAATTCTTTATCCTAAATGGGGATCTGGTATAGATTTGAAGGGGAAACCCACACAAACGCTAAACAGAGTGTGGTCCCTCTTTAACATACACCAGACTCTGGGGGTTTGCATTGAACTTCACAGTTTTGGATGTGGTCACTGAACCTGCCCTCAAATCAAATCCAAACAGATTACAAACCAATAACTATTGACAACTCTAAAATTTGTAATTCCCATGACTTTCTATGTCAGTGACAACGGTCACAAGGATAAATACATATGGGGAATATATCTGGGGGGGGGCACACACGGATAATAATAAAAACTCGTCAGGGTTTCTAATCCTTTCCCACTCTATTATAGTGATGGGCTGAACCCCCCCCCCCCCCCCGTTCGGTTTGCAGCGGAATTCCTGAAC
>BLSH010530744.1:744549-785500 GCA_018402905.1 Glandirana rugosa
CAAAAAAAAAAAAAAAAAAAAAAAACGTATTCATCAGTTTAAGCCAAAATGTATTGTTCTACATATCTTTGGTGAATAAAATCGCAAAAAGCATTTATTGATTGGTTTGCAAAAGTTATAGTGTCTACAAACTATAAGAATTGATATATGGCATTTGTATTATTATTTTTTTGTACTGGTAATGGCGGCGATCTGTGATTTTTATTGGGACAGCTCGGACACTTTTGACACTTTTTTGGGACCATTGACATTTATACAGCGATCAGAGCTAAAAATAGCCACTGATTACTATATAAATGTCACTGTCAGGGAAGGGGTTAAGTTGTAGGGGGCGATCAATGGGTTAAGCATGTTCCCTCACTGTGTTCTAACTGTGTGGGGGCTGTGCTGGGAGGGGCATGACAGATCTAACTGATCCCGATTACAGGGATCAATAGATAACTGTCATGTCCCCTGACAGAACGGGAAACTGCCGTGTTTCCCCGTTCTGCTTCTGTATTAGGCGATCACAGGTCGCCGGCAGACATCGAGTCTGCCCGACTAGCGGCCGCACTCTCACTGCGTGCGGCGAGCACGAGAGCGCACTGCCGGCGTCGTGCGCCCACCTGCGCGAATCACCGTTTATAGACAGTGATTTGCGCAGAGGAGCCACTTTGTCGCCGCTTATCTACATGAGGCGTTCAGCAAGTGGTTAAAAATGTGGCAACATGATAAACCACTTTTGTTTGTCCAGACCTGTAGATTTTGTAGAAGCAATGATGAAACATCAGACGAACCTTGTAAAGAACTTGTTTATTTCCAGCCAGCCATGAGCCGTGTGTAAACCTTTTTTAGTTTCACTCCGTAACTTCCTACTTCCTGCTCCCACCCCCAGGTCCTCAGACCTCTATGTAATTCTGCAGCACATACATATTCTACATCTTTCCCCTTTTAAAGAAAATATATGCATATAAAACTAAATTGTAATATGGAACCAACAAGGAGTGCAGAATAGCAAGGAACAATAACAATCTGCAATATAAAACAAAATGATGAATAAATGTCAGTGTGTGATAAAGTCTTGGAATTTAGGATTGTGTTTACACACTCTTCCAGATTGGGTAAAAACCTGTGGGGCTTGAGAGTCTGAAACCTCATAATTTTATTGTTTA
The DNA here is from genome assembly GCA_018402905.1 of Glandirana rugosa. Classification (NCBI taxonomy): domain Eukaryota; kingdom Metazoa; phylum Chordata; class Amphibia; order Anura; family Ranidae; genus Glandirana; species Glandirana rugosa. Next base: position 745,701 of record BLSH010530744.1, read on the forward strand.
GTGTCACTAGATGGTGTCATCAACGCACCTCTATTTTGAGGCTTGGACCTACAACATTCTGCAAAATGATTCCATGAATTAAATCTTTTGTTAAAAGCCAGATACTTGTTGCGCTCAGTAGCATGTTCACTACCACAGTTGCTGCATTGCCTTTTGTTCTGCTGCACCAGAAACATTTCTGCCTCCAGTGGCTGCTGGTGAAGTTTTAGGATGGGGGGACACCAGACATCGCCCTTCCTTTTTGATCCCTCCCACTTCTCGTAAGCCCCACCCCTTAAAGAATGCACCCATAGTGTCAGGAGTATACAGCTCAGCATCACAGGACAGAGTACACAGCACCAGAATCACAGGACAGATTATACAGCTCAGCATCACAGGACAGAGTATACAGTTCAGCATCACAGGACACAGTATACAGCTCAGCATCACAGGACACAGTATACAGCTCAGCATCATAAGACAGAGTATACAGCCCTAGAATAAAAGATCAGGATATACAGCTCAGCATCACAAGACAGAGTACAGGCAGTCCCCAGGTTACAAACAAGATAGGGTCTGTAGGTTTGTTCTTAAGTTGAATTTGTATGTAAGTATCTGTAGCTCCAGCCAAAAAATAATTTCTATGTTTTTTTGGATAGCATAGGGAAGGGTTAACACCCCTGCAATGTTTGCTTTGCTGTCTGTGCCCACGATTTCACCTCACTTTTCCTCCAGTGTGGGCAGCAGTACAGGCAGCAGCGGTGGTGGAGGTGTCCGCTCCTCATGCTTCATCCGATCTGTGTCTCCTCTTCCGCCAAAGCGCTAGCCATCCAATAGGCACTTCGGCCAATTGGGAGACAGGTCTCACTGACCTGCCTCCTGATTGGCGGGGGAGGAACTTTAGTGTGAAAATAATGGAAATGTATTTGCTATGGTCACACAATTGGGTGGGATCGGGGCGCACCTTTTTATGAAGCCTATTAGAGCCTCTGGCTCTTATCAGGTCATTAAAAAAACACCCCCGCCTACCCCCACTATCGGAATCCGTGCACCCGGCGTCCTGAAAGGGGCCGGGCGCATGGATAGGGGGCAGCGGCAAGGATTGGGGTGCGGCGCCTGTGCTCCCTCAATGCACAGTCCACCACTGTCTGCCTCTCTTTTTAGCTCCTTAGCGTCCCTTTCAGAATGTTCAAACAACATACATATTCTGATGGCTGATTCCAGTGCCAAATCTTTTCTCCCTTAACAACTGAGCACGAACTGCATCATTGTAGATACCACATACAATCCTGTCACGTATCAGTTCATCTGCACCAAAATCACATTCTTTAGCCAGCAGTCTCAGTGTGGCTACATAGGATTGTATTCCTTCATTAGGTTTCTGAGCCATCATGTTAAATGCATGTCTGTCTATTATAACATTACATTGTGGTAAGCATATCTCATCAAATTTCTTGATTAAGACATAAGGATCCTCTTTGTCCTCATTGCCTTGAAAATGAAATGACTCATATTTATCACCCCATTAAGGCGCAGCCCCCCCACCCATGCGTTCGGCACCCTGACTTACATGCAGGGCGCATGGATTCCAATGGGGGGGGGGGGTTTGAAGCACGTGATTAGAGCCAGAGGCTCTATTAGGCTTCAAAAAAGGGTGGACTCGGGGTGCAGAGCTCTGCGCTCCGAGCCCGCCCAGTTGTGTGATAATAGCGAATGAATAGAATAGAGACCCGTTTCTCAATTGGCTGAAAGGAGAAGCGATCTTATTGGCCAAGGGGGTGGAGAGAGGAGAAGGAGAGAGGAGACGCATGGCCGGAGGAGAAGCAGGGTAAGAATGACCAACTCACCAGCCATCACTGTGACTCCAGGGATGGCTCACTCGCAGTGGCTCAGCCATACAGCACTCCCTGGCTCGGACTGGGGAGGGAAGAGGAGATCGGAGTCATCCCGGGCAGGGCCTCTGCCTCCTAAGGTAAGGAGGCCATCAGTCTCCTGCGCAGAGGGGTGTTCCCCGTATTCATGTCCTTCTCCCGTGGGGGGGGGACGCCCGTTGGTTCCCCCCCTACCCCCCCAAATTATCGAGCACCAGCTGCCACTGACTGAGAGTGACTCTTCCTTCTTAGAGGGGCCGAGACAGAAACCTTCGGGGCCCCGGCTGGAGAAAGAACCGTGAAGGGCCCCTCTGACTCCTCCCTTTCATCCAAGCCCTAGGCTTCCAATTCTGAGAGGTTGTCCATGGACATTCTCCCAGAACCCTGCCTCCCACGTGCCCCCTGGGGCACGCATCCAGTGCACTCTGTGACTGCTGTTGTCACGTACCTGGTCCTGAAGCCGAAATGCTGAGAGGACTAACCTTGCAGCTGAGTGCTCGGTGCCCCTGAAGGCAATGACACGGGACACGAAGCTCAAAGAAGCAGGGGTTGCTAGCTGTGCCACAGATGAGAGATGGTGGTGTGGAAATCTCTCTGCAGGTGAATCCCAGATGAGGCGTGCAGTAGGACTCAGGAGAGCTGTAGGTAGTGCAGACTGCACACAGCAGGAAGCAGGTTGCAATGGCATATAAGGGATATTACCGTGCTAGGTTATAAGGTGCTAGTGAAAAATGTGAGCTGCCACCTACAACGACCAAACTAATCGTAAATAAGTACTTGTATATGGGGGGTGGCGCTAAACTAAAATAAGGTAAATAGTTGGTGATGTAAATGCTATGAGATACGGTACAAATAAATAAATAGAAATAATATTAAAGTGACATGGTTGGAGCACCCTCTGCCTCCCCCCACATTTTCTCCCATCCCCCTCTGGGATAGTCGGATTTGGACCCACAAGATTTGGATGGTGGACACAGCCGAGCAATTCCGGAGTGTGTGACGCGAACGCATAGGAGCGGTGGTCGCGGTAGTGGTACTCCGGAACGTATGACGCAACCGGATGGAAGCCGGACATCATGGACACTCCATCAGACCGGTGTAGAGGCGTTTATACTTCTTCTCTCTGGTAAGCCTCCCCTCTGGAAGGGGTTGGAGTTTTTCCATACAAGCTGCTGTTTACCGTTTTCCCCCTTTTCGCCGAATTACCCATATTGATCGAGTTTTGGATTTCTTCCCACCCACATTTACCTTCACCTCTGAGAGGAATATTTGTGGACATCACCAACGAAACTTTCTTCCACACATTGGACTCTTGTTTGGGACTCATATTATATAACTACATTGTAGTTTTTCATACACTGTGCACATATATGTCACTTTAATATTATTTCTATTTATTTATTTGTACCGTATCTCATAGCATTTACATCACCAACTATTTACTTATTTTAATTTAGTGCCACCCCCCATATACAAGGTTGCAATGGCAAGTGAAGCAGGCTGGATACAATAGGTAAGTGATGCAGGCTGAAGCAACAAGTGAGTACTGTAAATAGGTACTGCAGGCTTGGTACAGCAGGTAGGAACCAAGGCGGATCACAGCAGAAGGCGTAATCGGGGGCGATAGGAAAGGTCAGGAAGCCAGTGGTCAGCAGATCAGGTATTAGAATTGTGGTTAGGCAAGCTGGGGTCATACACAGGACAGGAGACAAGAGAAGATCCGTGGCAATCTGAGGTCAGAACTGGGAGCAAGACAAGAGGTATCCAAGGGCAAGCCGGGTCTGTAACATGTGATCAGAAACAGCAGCAAACACAGGAACAGAAAACAGGAAGGTGAAGACCAGTCAGCAATATCCATGTGCCACGGTCATCCTTTTAAAGGCCAGAGGGCGCCAGGGTCTGATGTGAATTGCGTGTGCTAACATGCACACGTGTTCTTCATGGCGAACGCGCAATCACAATATGTGTGCGCGTATTAATGCGAATGCGGCCCTATTGGCAATTGGCTACTCTGCTAGGTCTGCGGATAACTATCCTCCGGCTTGTTCCCTGACAGCTGTGTTCTTTGGACACAGCTGATCACAGATTACGGTAAAGGACAGCAGCCCTTTACCATGTGATCAGCTGATCACATGTAAACAGACTTGCCAGTTATCGGTAGTGCTTGGTAGTGCTTTCCTCCCACATTGTGTAGGTGTGAGGAAAGGAGAGCTGTTAACCGACAAGACTGTCAGTACATTGTTTACACTGATAAGCAGGACACTGATCATCAGCGCCATGATTATCAGTGCCGCCTATCAGTGCTCATTAATGCTGTCTATCAGTGCTGCCCATCAGTGCCCACCTATCAGTGCTCATCAATGCCGCCTATCTGTGCTGCCTATCAGTGCCACCCATAAGTGCTCATCAATGCCGCCTATCAGTCCCCATCAGTGCAGCCTATCAGTGCCGCCTATCAGTGCTCATTAATGCCGCCTATCAGTGCCCATCAGTGCAGCCTATCAGTGTCGCCTATCAGTGTCTTCTCAACAGGACTCTGAGCTAAGGCCTGATTCACACCTATGCATTTTTAGTGCTTTTTGCATTTTGAAGATTTGCACTACAGAACATGCTCCATAGAAAAACATGTTAAATGGACTGTAGTGCAAATCTGCAAAATGCAAAGAGCACTAAAATTGCATAGGTGTGAATCAGGCTTAAGAGTGTCTCTCTCATACAGCCCAGAGCCTGGCACGGATGGCAAAGGAGAGAGCCGATCTGCTTCTTTTCCTCCTGCCCCTCTCTGCCTGTGTGTGCACCGCAGGAAGTGCGAAGCCCAGCAGCTGAGTGCAGGTTGAACTCTCAGTGCAGGCTCTGGGCTGTATGAGAGAGACGCTCTCAGCTCAGAGCTCTGCGGCCAGCAGCCCCACCGGGGCCCTCCGTCAGTGGCAGAACGCGAGGGCCCGGTCACAATTGCGACCTTTGCGACCCTGGTAGTTCTGCCTTTGGGATGAGGATGGGATCAGAACCTCAGGATAGTCTCACGAGGCATGGGTCAATTAGAGACTTGAGAGGTTAGCCTCTGGCACTTCCCAGTGTGTGCTTGGTACAGCCCTGGGTTGTTGGGGTGCACGCTCACTGGAAGACTGTGTGTGACTTGGGACAATTGGTTCCTGTGTCTGAAGAAATCACCTGGGAGGATAGACCCCTGTGTAAGTCTCTAAGAACTAAGTTTGGGAATGAAAGGTGGACCCTGCAACAAAGGGATGGGCAGCAAAGATTGATCTGTGATAGCCTAGGCTCCCAGAGTCTGAGAATGCTGCTGACCCTGTGCACAGTGGTTAGTTTCTAACTTCATGGTACTGAAATAGGAGGAGACATGCTGCCAGATCCAGTGCAGAGCGGGGACAGAGGGCCCTGTTACGGGGGTGTAGTAAGCCCCTGTAGTATGCAAGTTGAACATTCTGTTCAGAAAGGATTACAAGTGTTAGCAGGAATCTTTTAGCCTGATTACAAGTTGAAACTGGAAAGAAGATAAAAGAGGAATATGTGAATATGGATATCCAGAAAACTTAGTATTGCTGAACTTTGAGTTTCTGTGGACTGACAGTTGATGCCAAAATAAGTGCACCAAGACCTGATCTCTCTTATACTCTCTTTGAACCATAGTGACCAAAACCTTGCAAATATTTTTAGCTGCAAAGGTGGAGAAAACATTTTGTGACAATCTCATGCTCCTGTAAAATAACATTACAAGTGAAGGAACACCGGAGACCTCTGCTGGTCATCGTTCAGTCAAGCAGAATGGATTTACCATCAACAGTTCTAGATGCTGGGTCAATACAGTTTATCTTATAACTCTGGAAATACATACTAGACCACAAATGCTACTTATTCAACTGTCACTGTGTACTGCGTTTGCACATGTGTGAATAGATAATACTACAGGTATTTATATAGCGCTGACAATTTACAATTGTACATTCTCATTAGTTCTTGCCGTGTATGGCCCCTATCTCACATGCATACATATACATATACTGCGACCATAGACAGGAGCCAATTAACCTGCCAGCAAATCATTGGAGTGTGGGAGGAAACTAGAGTACCCGGAGGAAACCCACACAAGTACAGGGAGAACATGCAAACCCCAGAGGGATTCAAATCCAGGACCTTAGTGCTGCAAGGCAGGAGTGCTACTTGATATGAAATTAAATCTGTATTTATTGTAGATATATAGACATTGTGTGATGTTTGCATTATGACAGAAGGCAATTACATCCCAGTGCAAATATATGGGCTACAATCCAGGTCAGTATGTATAAGTCATACTTGGCTAAAATTTGTGTTTTGGACCATTTCGCCTACTAAAGGATTGTATTAAAACTTGAAACAAAGTGCAAAAAGTTTTATTTAACCACTTCACCCCCAGAAGGATTTCCCACTGTAGGACCAGAGCACTTTTTGCGATTCGGCACTGTGTCGCTTTAGCTGACAATTGCGCCGTCGTGCAGCGTTGTACCCAAACGAAATTTGTGTTCTTTTTTTCCCACAAATAGAACTTTCTTTTGGTGGTATTTGATCACCTCTGCGTCATTTCTGATCACCGCTATAAACAAAAAAAGAGCGACAATTTTGAAAAAAAACAATATTTCTTACTTTTTGCTAAAATACAAATCCAAAAAAAAAAAAAATATAAAAAAACAAATTTATTCATTGGTTTTGGCCAATTTATATTCTTCCTCATATTTTTGTTAAAAAAAATTGCAATCGGCGTTTATTGATTGGTTTGTGCAAAAGTTGCCATGTTTACAAACCATGAGAATTAATTTCTGGCGTTTTTACATTTTTTTTTTGTAGTAATGGCGGCGATCTGCGATTTTTATCGGAACTGTGATATTGGGGCGCACATGTTGGACATTTTTGACACTTTTTTGGGACCAATGACATTTATACAGCGATCAGAAATGTAAATATCCACTGAAGGGGTTAACCTGCAGGGGGAGATCTAGCGGTTAACTGTGTTCCCTGGGCGTGTTCTAACTGTGGGTGGGCTGAGATACCTTGGGCATAAGAGATCTAACTGATCCCAGTGACAGGGATTAGTAGATCTCTTATGTCCCTACTGACAGAACGGGGAACCGCCGTGTTTACATCGGCAGTTCCCTGTTCTTTCCCTCTGGCAGCTCATCGCGGCTCGCCGGCGGACATCGGGCGTGGAGGGCACGAGTGCGCGCCGGCGCGCTCGCACCCCCTATCTGCCAGTCTGTAAATCGCTGCCTATTTACGGCGATTCTTGGAATAGAGCCGCGCTGTCGCCGTATATAGGCAGCTTGCGGTCGGCAAGTGGTTAAGGTGGTTGTAAACCCTTACATATTCCCAGTGAAGTGACTGGCCTTAGGTCATACACCGAGACGAAACAAATCCTCCTACATACCTGTTGTTCTCTACAGCTGTTCAAAGTCCAGAAATTATAAAGCTTGTCTGAGCTTCCAGAAAGCAGGGTGCTGGCAGGTGCAGTCATTGCAGGTGGCCCTCTTCCACAGCGTCACTGCAGTTGGAGAGGAAGTCAAGAGGAACATAGTTCCACTATGGTTTCGTGGGTCACTGGGAAAGCATCCAATATGATGCTGCCATCCCATGTGACTTTGACAACCATCTTGGGTCAAGTAGGGCCTATTTAAGGCTCTGTCTCCCCCCCATTTGTGAGCTGCTAGAGTAAGGACAGGTACCCTGCCTAGTAGGGACAGAAATAGCAGTAGGGAAAGGTTCCTGATGAGGAAGAAAAGCTTAGGGCTTGCAAATTCTCTAGACACTTGCCTGATTGGGCACGAGATGGCCAGGTTACTTTCTTCTCCTTCCTATAGACGCTGTCAGTTCTGATGTCTACACACTGTTGGAGCTGTGAGTGTTCCCGGTTGGGCTGCCTTCCCACCAGGTTATTTGTGAACTCTGAATTATTTCTATACAAGTTCTTTCATTGCACTGGGACTGAGTGTGTTTTTCCCACTGCACTCTACCTACAAGGGGACGGTAAGCTGAAGCCACACTCTGCACAGCTCATGGAGGAGAGCAATGACTGTTTGGAAGGAGGGGACCCCCCCCCCCTTCAAACAGCACACAGGAATAGAACTGAGGCTGTCAATCACAGGTGGTGTGCTGGAGATCCCTCCCCTATAACCTTTGGCTCATACAGATAGCAGAGGAACCAGGCAGCAGACAGAAATTACTCTAAGGCTGGCCATAGATTATACATATTTTTTTATATAATTTTCTTTAAATTTACCTTCAGCTATGTAGTGCAAGGGCTTGCCTGATTGCATAAAATTGAAAGTGTGGTGTAGTGGGTAGCACTTTCGCCTGGCAGCAAAAGGGTCGCTGGTTCGAATCCCTACCACAACACCACCTGCCTGGAGTTTGCATGTTCTCCCTGTGCCTGCGTGGATTTCCTCCGGGTACTCCAGTTTCCTCCCACACTCCAAAGACATGCTAGTAGGTTAATTGGATCCCGTCTAAATTGGTCCTAGTATGTGTATGTATAAATGTGAGTTAGGGACCTTAGATTGTAAGCTCCGTGAGGGTAGGGACTGATGTGAATGTACAATGTATATGTAAAACGCTGCGTAAATTGATGGCGCTATATAAGTGCCTGAAATAAATAAATAAAAAATAAAATATATGGCCAACGTTAATGCTCTGCATTGAGACAAGTACACACTGTAGAGCCGGGGTCATCAAACTATGGCCCTTCATTTGTTCAGGAACTACAATTCCCATCACGCCTAGTCATGTCTGTGAATGCCAGAGTATTACAATGCTGCATGGCACTTGAAGTTCCGCAACAGCTGGAGGGCCGTAGTTTGAAGATTCCTGCTCTAGAGGGATATGCTTTGTTCATATTTCATGTCTAAGATTTACAACCACTTCTTGTGGTTAAGTAAAGGTGTAAGAGCACCAAAATGCAAAGATCTGGAGATGAGCTGTTCCTATTGTTTCTTTTTTAATTATTAAATTATTCATAAAATTAATCAGTGGCATTTCAGGGGTCTTAGGGTGTCCCAGTTAAAGGGCTTATGTATTAAGCAACCTGATAGACACTGCCACATGGATGATCTACTGATATGTGAATGTCTTCATGATTGTAGGTATGCAGGAACTGGAAGTCTCAGGCCTGGTCTTTCTTTCTTATGACACCGTTCTCCTGAAGTCATTTTTTTATAACCATTGTTGTATCACACAGTGTGAAGATTGTCTGTATCACGTAGCAATCTGTAGGCTTGGCCTTCTAAACTGGTAAAGCCCAAAGTCCATGTGATTATTAGTACACAATGCAAAAGGCGAAAAACAGCAACTGATGTGTGCTAATCTTCCTTCCTGGTGACTTCTGTTACCAGTGCTTTTCATTAAAAGGAAACTATAACAGGTAGTAGGTTTAATTTAGTTCTTTTTTTATTTAAAGCGGAGTTCCACCCAAAAATGGAACTTCTGCGGATCAGATTCCCCCCCCCCCCTCCGGGGTCACATTTGGCACCTTTTGGGGGTGAGGGGGTAGCAGATACCTGGCAAAATCAAAAATCCACTGCAATCTTGTGCGGCGATCTATGACAATTTTGAAAAAAAAAAAATTTTTTTTACTTTTTGGTATAATAAATATCCCCCCCAAAAAAAGAATAAAAAAACAAATGTATTCCTCAGTTTAGGCCGATATACAGGGTGGGCCATTTATATGGATACACCTTAATAAAATGGGAATGGTTGGTGATATTAACTTCCTGTTTGTGGCACATAAGTATATGTGAGGGGGGAAACATTTCAAGATGGGTGGTGACCATGGCGGCCATTTTGAAGTCGGCCATTTTGAATCCAACTTTTGTTTTTTCAATAGGAAGAGGGTCATGTGACACATCAAACTTATTGGGAATTTCACAAAAAAACAATGGTGTGCTTGGTTTTAACGTAACTTTATTCTTTCATGAGTTATTTACAAGTTTCTGACCACTTATAAAATGTGTTCAATGTGCTGCCCATTGTGTTGGATTGTCAATGCAACCCTCTTCTCCCACTCTTCACACACTGATAGCAACACCGCAGGAGAAATGCTAGCACAGGCTTCCAGTATCTGTAGTTTCAGGTGCTGCACATCTCGTATCTTCACAGCATAGACAATTGCCCTCAGATGACGCAAAGATAAAAGTCTAAGGGGGTCAGATCGGGAGACCTTGGGGGTCATTCAACTGGATATGCGAAATTGCTACATGATGATGTGTTTCCCTCTTTATGCACTAAAGCTGGCACGTTCCCTGATATTTTCCAGCAAGATGGTGCACCACCACATTATGGGTGTCAGGTCCGAGCATTCCTAGATGAACAGTTTCCTGGAAAGTGGATTGGTCATTGTGGGCCAGTTGAATGGCCTCCAAGGTCTCCCGATCTGACCCCCTTAGACTTTTATCTTTGGGGTCATCTGAAGGCAATTGTCTATGCTGTGAAGATACGAGATGTGCAGCACCTGAAACTAAGGATACTGGAAGCCTGTGCTAGCATTTCTCCTGCGGTGTTGCTATCAGTGTGTGAAGAGTGGGAGAAGAGGGTTGCATTGACAATCCAACACAATGGGCAGCACATTGAACACATTTTATAAGTGGTCAGAAACTTGTAAATAACTCATGAAAGAATAAAGTTACATTAAAACCAAGCACAGCATTGTTTTTCTTGTGAAATTACCAATAAGTTTGATGTGTCACATGACCCTCTTCCTATTGAAAAAACAAAAGTTGCATTCAAAATGGCCAACTTCAAAATGGCCGCCATGGTCACCACCCATCTTGAAAAGTTTCCCCCCTCACATATACTAATGTGCCACAAACAGGAAGTTAATATCACCAACCATTCCCATTTTATTAAGGTGTATCCATATAAATGGCCCACCCTGTATATTCTTCTACATATTTTTGATAAAAAAAAAAAAATCGCAATAGGCGTATAATGATTGGGCTGCGCAAAAGTCATTGCGTTTACAAACTATGGGAATAGATTTATGGCATTTTTATTATTATTATTATTTTATTAGTAATGTCGGTTATCTGCGATTTTTTAGCGGGACTGCGATATTGCGGCGGACAGATTGGACACTTTTGACACTTTTTTGGGACCACTGACATTTATACAGCAATCAGTGCTAAAAATAACCACTGATTACAGTATAAATGTCATTGGCAGGGAAGGGGTTAACACTAGGGGGCGATCAAGGGGTTAAATGTTCCCTAGGGAGGAGTTTCTAACTGTGGGGGGAGTGTAGTGAATGGGGGTGGAGAGAGAATGCTGCTCTCGATCACTGGGAACAGCAGATCCCTCTCCACTCCCTGTCAGAACGGGGATTCGTTTGTTTACATCAACGGATCCCCGTTCTGGCTCTGTGAGGAGCAATCGCAGGTAGCCGGCGGACATCGCGCCTGCCGGCCACGCGCATCGGCTCCAGAGCCGTGTAGCCGGTGCGTGCGTACACGCCCCCTACAGTTTCTTAAAGCAACACCGTACAGCTATGGCAATTTGCGCAATCGAGCCAACCTGCCGCCTTCAAGCCAACGTCGGCTGTTCAGCATTTAACCACTTCAATACCGTGCACTTAGAACACTTCCCTACCAGACCAATTTTCAGCTTTCAGCGCTGTTGCATTTTGAATGACAATTGCGCCGTCGTGCGATGCTGTACCAAAACTAAATTTTTATAATTTTTTTCCCAAAATACAGCTTTCTTTTGGTCGTCTTTGATCACCTCTAGGGTTTTTATTTTTTGCGCTACAAATAAAAAAAGACCAAAAATTTAGAAAATTTTTATTTTTTATTTTTTTCCATCACAAAACTATGTAAATAAGTACATTTTCTCCTTCACTGATGGTCACTGATGAGGCTGCACTGACGGGCACTGATGAGACAGTGCTGATTGGCACTGATGAGGTGGCACTTATATGCAGCACTGATAGGCGGCATTGATAAGCAGCACTGACGGGCACTGATAGGTGGCACTGATAAGCGGCACTGATGGGCACTGATAAGCGGCATTGAGGGCACTGATAGGTGGCACTGGGCACTGATAGGTGGCACTGATGGGTGGCACTGATAGGTGCCACTGATTGGCACTGATATGTGGCACTGATGAGCACTGGTGGGCACCGATGGGCACTGATAGGCGGCACTGGTATCACAGCAGCTATAGGGATGGCACTGGCAAGCATCACAGATGGGCACAGTGCCATCCCTATTGTGCATTGTGTGCTTCTTACCTGGTGGTCCTTGGGTGGCATTCCTGGTGGTCCCTGGGTGGCATCCCTGGGGGTCCCTGGGTGGCATCGTTGTGTGGGCTCCCTGGTGGTCCTGGTCGGCTCCCTGGTGGTCCAGTGTGGCAATCCGAGGGGGGGCTGCACTAATAAACAATCAGCACAGACCCCCCCTGTCAGGAGAGCCGCCGATCGGCTCTCCTCTACTCGCGTCTACAGACGCGACTAAAGGAAAAGCCGATAAATGGCTTTTCGTGTTTACACTGTGATCAGCCGTGATTTGTCATGGCTGATCACATGGTAATGAGCTTCTGACAGAAGCTCATTACCTAGATCGGAGATGCGGTGTGTCAGACTGACACACAACATCTCCGAGCTGCGCGGCCCCACGGGTGTGCGCCGGCATGTTATCCTGCTGGGCGTCATAGTATAACTGAACCACTTCCTGGCCGTAATTCTGCATACGGCGGTAGGGAAATTATTAAAGTGGATGTATACCCTTACATATACCCAGTGAAGTGAACAGCCTCAGATGATACACAGGGATGAAACAAATCTCCCTACATAAGTTTTACATGTTTATCTGCTGTCTTTCTAATCTACGGATTAGAAAGTGCACGTCCTGTTAGAATTTTTTCTTCCACTCCTGTGGGTGTGGATTCTTGCCATACACTGTAAGACAGCTGATTGGAGGAAAGGCACACACCCCCTCTACATAGACAGAGACTTGCAGAACTCTCCGTTAATCTATTTATAGCACCCACCCTGACATAAATTTCAGGCTGGTTTTATCTAGTGTATCAGAGAACTTGTCATGCTGATAACAGAGGAACAGAGCAGGAGAAAGCCACAGGACTCAGTGCTTTGGAGAGAGATAAGAAAACACTGCAGATATATGTGCCCAGCTCAAAATTCATGAATCAGGTTTACATCCACTTTAAAGTGACACTATACAATATTCTTTATCTCCAAAAATAATCCATACACATCCACTAATGACCCAGTAACATATTTTTCATGAAATTGTTTCTTACTGTGTTTTTCTGCCTTCTTGTAACATCCTCTATGAGCTCCTGAATTTCTCACTTTCCTCCTTACTTTCGTTTGTTTGGAATGAGCAGTGTACGTCAGTTGCAGTCATGTGCCGTGCTCTGTATGCACACTACACATACCATAGTCTATAGTCCATCTCAGGAGTGAACAAGAGAGGATGCCTACTTTCCTACCTACAATGGGACCATGGAGAACATAGCCACCCTCTAACAGGAAGTTGAATCAAAGCAGCAAAAGAAAAAAAGGAATTTGGAGATTTGGAGGAGGCTGAGAGCAATAGAAGACACATTTTAAAGTTAAGAATTCATACTTAACCACTTGCCAACCAACCACCGTCGTTATACAGCGGCAGATCGGCTCTCCTGTGCAAATTGCTGTAGCTGTTGTGGGCATGGGCGTGCCCACGGGTCAGACGGACTCAGTGTCTGCCGGTGACCTACGATCGCCTAATACAAAGGCAGAATGGGGATCTGCCAATGTAAACAAGGCAGATCCCCATTCTGACAGGGGACATGACAGGGATCTACTGTCCCCTGTATAGCCAGGAATCCAGCAATGCTCCTCTGGCATAGGGACATTTGTGCCCATGGAATACTATGCAGGACTCCCCCTAGTGTTAAACTTGTTAAATAATAATGGATCTGTGTAGGAGTGATGCCTTGTGGGACTTGTAGTGTGACAGAGGGAAATGTCATCAGACTCTGATATGGAAGGACTCCATTTGCCATCGGGCTGTGCTGCAGTGGAGGTACTTGGGAGGAACAGTGCCTTATGGGAGGACTTATTTATGTGAGAGGATGAGAGGAAGAGCTTGCGGCCTCTTTGGATGGCGTGATCGATCAGCAGGGACCCTGTGTGTCTTTACAGCGGGATCGCGGCCTGCGGCCTACACACAGTGATCCAGCAGGCTGAAATTCTACAGTGTTCCGGCAAGTTGCGGTGCTACAGCATTCCAGTGAGTGATCTGCGGAGACAGCTTATCAGCATCTGTCTGTTCCAAAGTCAGCAGTGGCGATCGATCGGGGAGAGCAGCAGGGAGTGCAGTAGAGGCCGTTTTCCCAGGAGCAAAGAGCAAGTGTGTACCATCAGTTCACACTGGATTACAGTTACTAAGTGCACATGATTGCTGTTAGCCATCAGCTTATTCTAATAGTCAGTGATCACTGGGAAGGGTTTGTTTTCAATTCAGTGAAGTTTAACCCCCTTTTGTGCCTCATCTAAAGGATTAGTGATTTTAAGTACCTAATTTCCAACTAACATAAGCAGAAGATCTACTGAACTTTTCTTTCCAGAATTACTACAACCACAGCTACTCTTCCCCCACTTAACCAGACTCAGGGCTGTTTTACTGCACCTCCCTAAGAACTCTCTGAATTAGAGCAGGAGGATCTAGATAAATAATTACTACTATTTAACATAGTTGCATTAGTATTTAGCTGATTTGTTATAGAGTGGTACTGTTTTGTCTGCATTCCATTGAATGGTATCAATTCACCTTGGATTCACCAATTTCTATAGAATAATCATTACTTCATATTGATTCCCTACAAGTGATACACAGTTATAACCACCACAAGTGAACAATATGGTAGTTGATTAAACTCAATTGGAGGAATTGTATTGTTACACCCATTATAGTTGATGGTGAATAGCAGGGAGTGGTGAATACCTCTTGGATGGCCGTCCCTCTTATTCACTGAATTTATCAAAGTTAATCTGTGTGTGAAACTTTGTAAATCTTTGATTCAAAGTAAACTGTTAATTATTGCCTTTTGAGATGTGACCTTCATTCTTCAAAAGTCACACTTTAATACAAAGAATGAGTTAAGTAAATTCTCTATACTCAAACTTTGGTGTGGTCTCTATTACTGTAAGGGTGTTAACCTTGATGGAATTTTGCAACATGAGTGAACCCAGAGTGTCAGGGTTGGTAGAGGACTCTCAAGCCTCGTACACACGGGGCGACGATCGTATACAACAGGTCGTATAAACGACCGTTGTATGCGAAATCGATCGTTCATATGTGCGATTAGAACAGCTGACATACGATGGTCGTACAAGGGGAGTTGTATGAACAGAGTAGAAAACTTGGTCGTACCAACAATCGGTCATACAGCCGTTGTATCGTGTGTACAGAGCAGTTGGTACAACAAGTTGTAATATGAAAAACACGCATGCTCCAAAGTCAGGAACGGCTGGATGCTAATTACATGCACCTGAACATTCTTTCTGTGGTCGTACGATCGTGTAGTGCAGTCAGTTACATTATCCAACATACGATTTGAGACGATCGTACGTACGATCGTCGTCCCGTGTGTACGAGGCATTAGAGTGGGGAAGACCAAGGGGGAATTGACTTTTCAAGCAACCCTCAAGGGGGCAGCGCTACACCTGTCATCAGGAACAACGATCTCTGTCATGTCCCTGCCAGCCCATCCCCCCTCCAGTTAGAACACACCTAGGGAACACACCCCTTACCTGCCAGTGTCATTTTTACATTGATCACTGCATCAATGTAATAATGTCTCCAAAAATGTCATGTGGGGTCAGATTTGTCTGCCGCAATGTCGCAGTCCTGCTAAAAATCTCAGATCACCACCATTACTAGTAAAAACAGTAAAAAAAAGTCTATAAATCTATCCCATAGTTTTGCCTGGCAGCAAAAGAGTCACTGGTTCGAATCCCAACCATGGTACTACCTGCCTGGAGTTTGCATGTTCTCCCTGTGCCTGCGTGGGTTTCCTCTGGGTACTCCGATTTCCTCCCACAATCCAAAGACATGCTGGTAGGTAAATTAGATCCTGTCTAAATTGGCCCTAGTATGTGTATGAATGTGAGTTAGGGACCTTAGATTGTAAGCTCCTTGAGGGTAAGGACTGATGTGAATGTACAATATATATATAAAGCGCTGTGTAAATTGACAGCGCTATATAAGTAGGCCTAAAACCGAGGAATACATTTGTTTTTTATATATTTTTTCGGATATGTATTATAGCAAAAAGTAAAAAAAAATTGTTTTTTTTTTCAAAATTTTCGCTCTTTGTTTATAGCACAAAAAATAAAAGCCGCAGAGGTGATAAAATACCACCAAAAGAAAGATCTATTTGTGGGAAGAAAAGGACATCAATTTTGTTTGGGTACAACGTCGCATGACCGCGCAATTGTCAGTTAAAGCGACGCAGTGCCGAATCGCAAAAAATGGCCTGGTCATTAAGAGAACAAATCCTTCAGAGGCTGAAGTGGTTAAAGTGGAGTTCCACCCAAAAGGGGAAGCTCCGCTTGTTTGCACCCTCCCCCCTTCACTACCACATTTGCTACTTTTTGGGGGGGGAGCGGGTACTTGGTTTTAACAGGCACCCGCTCCCACTTCCTGGTAAGACCGCTGCATGGCGATCTACGTCATGTCCGACCCCTCCTTAGGGTTGCCACCTCATCCCTTTAAAACCGAACACGTATTAATTACACAGGTTCTGTGGCTGATTAAGGTGGTAATTAAACTCACTTGGTGTCTTAACTGCATTAAATTAGCCTCAGAACAAAAATGTAATTCATATGTGTTTGGGGATGAGGGATGAGATGGCAACCCTACCGCTCCCCCGCTGCCTTCTGGGACCTACTCATGCAAGCGCTGTAGGAAACCAGCGGTGAAGCCTGAAAGCTTCACTGCTGGTTTCCCTTACTTGCAATGTCGGTGCCTGCACCCAAAGCCGATAGACCAGTGGTTCTCAACTCCGGTCCTCGGGACCCACCAACAGGTCAGATTTTAAGTATTACCTTGGGGAGATGCAGACTAGAATACTGCAATCACTGAGCAGCAAATTATATCACCTGTGATGTATTTCAGTTATCCTGCAAACCTGGCCTGTTAGTTGGTCCCGAGGACCGGAGTTGAGAACCACTACGATAGACGAATCGGCTTGGGGTGCTGACAACTTGGGATCCCTGAACAGGTAAGTGTCCTTATATTAAAAGTTACCAGCTACAGTATTTATAGCTGCTGACTTTTAATTTTATTTCCTCAGACTGGAGCTTTTTTTTTGTAAACCGCAGTTTAGTGCCACTTTAACCAGTTCCCCACCGCGCGCCGTCTTTTCACGGCAGCAGTGGGGGAGCCCTGCGCGAATCGCCGTAAATAAGCGGCGATTTGCATTTGGCCACCAGGGGGCGCGCTCACCCGCCGCACTGCAGGGGAGTGTGCCGGCGAGCTGCGATGAGCGGCTACAGGGAAAGAACGGGGAACCGCCGATGTAAACGCGGCGGTTCCCCGCTCTGTCAGTGGGGTATGAGAGATCTACTGATCCCTGTCACTGGGATCAGTTAGATCTCTCATGCCCATGTTAGACCAACCCCCCCACAGTAAGAACACACCCAGGGAACACAGTTAACCCCTAGCTCTCCCCCCCAGGTTAACCCCTTCACTGCCAATGACATTTATACAGTAATCAGTGGACATTTAAATTTCTGATCGCTGAATAAATGTCATTGGTCCCAAAAAAGTGTCAAAAATGTCCGACATGTCCGCCCCAATATCGCATTACCGCTAAAAATCGCAGATCGCCGCCATTACTAGTAAAAAAAAAAAAATAAATAAAAACCCCAGAAATGAATTCTCACCATCCGTAAACGCAGCCACTTTTGCGCAAACCAATCAATAAACGCTGATTGCAATTTTTTTTATCGCAAATATGAGGAATTATATAAATCGGCCAAAAACGGTGAAAAAAATGTTTTTTATATTTTTTTTTGGATTTGAATTTTAGCAAAAAGTAAGAAATTTGTTTTTTTTTTGCAAAATGGTCGCTCTTCTTTTGTTTATAGCGGCGATCAGAAATGACGCAGAGGCGATCAAATACCACCAAAAGAAAGCTCTATTTGTGGGGAAAAAAGGACGCAAATTTTGTTTGGGTACAACGTCGCACGACTGCGCAATTGTCAGTTAAAGCAACGCAGCGCCGAATCGCAAAAAGTGCTCTGGCCCTAAAGTGGGAAATCCTTCCGGGGCTGAAGTGGTTAATGACTAATTTACACCTAGGGTTGCCACCTCATCCCTTTAATCCAGGACACATATTAATTACACAGGTTCTGCGGCTGATTAAGGTGGTAATTAAACTCACTTGGTGCCTTATGTCCATTAAATTAGCCTCAGACCCTGTGTAATTCATATGTGTCCTGGATTAAAGGGATGATGTGGCAACCCTATTTACAACATATTCAATGATCTGCTCCATTCACACCTATGCCATTTTCTTTTGTGGGTTTCTGCAGCTTTTTTTGCCATGTTTTTTGTGTCTTTTCCCGCAATTTGCCTTTTGCGTTTTTCATGCTTTTTTTTTTTTCTGGAAAATTTGTTGGACAGATTTAAATACGCAAATTGCTGTAAAATTGCACTACCTGCTTTTCAGAAGCTTCTCCATTGAAGTTTATTGAACCAAGAAAGCAAAAAAAGCAGTCCCTGACCTTTTCCAAAAATGCAGGGGCATAAAAATGCATTGCTGTGAACATGTTTCATAGGAACCCATATTAAAATGAATGTCCTGCGTTTTGCAAAAAGCATGAAAAACCACATTGGTGTGAATGAAGCCTTAGGGCCTGTTCACACTGAACTGCAGCTGCCTGCACAGTGATTTGGGCTGCAGAGCAATGCAGTGTTTAATTGCATCACATGCTCGCTTTTTTTTTAAAATTAACTTTATTTGAAGTGTACAATGTGATACTTTATTCATATAACTGTGCAGAAGAGCAGTGCAATGCGCTTCTCTGCAGCTACATGCCGAGTGGAGCAGTGCAAGAATATGCAGACACGTTGAATATTAACGCACCACTCTGTAACGCAGTGAAACACCACATTCTGGCCTGAACATAAAGCCTAGATCACACAATCTGAATGTCGGCCGGCAATAGGGTTGCCACATCATCTCTTTAGTCCAGGACACATATGAATTACACAGATTGTTCTCAGGCTAATTAAATGCAGATAAGGCATTAAGTAAGTTTAATTACCACCTTAATCAGCCACATAACCTGTGTAATTAGTATGTGTCCTGGATTAAAGGGATGATGTGGCAACCCTAGCCGGCAATGGCCCTTGTGTATGGCAGCCGTACCAACAGAAGCCGACTTCTATCGAAGACTCATGACCTAAAAGGGTCTGCCGACCGCCTCCCGATCAGCACTGTCGGCCAATGGCTGAGATCGCTGACTGGGGCGTTCTGGCGGCGCGGGGGTGGGGGGGGGGGGGCAGAATGCTGTACTAATGTTAGTACAGTGGCTCTAACCTGAGCTGACAGTTTTTTTCGCTGAACCGGAAAAAAAAAAAGTAGTGGTGTGTACGAGGCTTAACACACAGAAGACTATTGTTTTTGGTGTCCCATTGCAGTTACCTGCGTTTTCCATGTGGAATAAAATGCTGGTGACTTTCCACCCTTTGTGCTTCCTGAAGAGAAACTCCGTTCAGGTTAACAAAAAACGTTTGATTTACAGACACTTACTATTCCAGGAACCCAGCATGGTCATCATCTGGGCTGGTTTTTTAAGTTCTTTGCCAGGTGCCGCCATCTTGCTTGTGGGAGGCATCCTTGACTTCCTGCTGTTTCACAGGCCACTTCTAACTACGCATGTGCAAGATGCTCTGCGCTCGCTTGATAATATTTGAAATGACTTGCATAAATGGTCCCACAGGTGCCTTAAAAGACAAAAAAGCTTCAGTTGCTGCAATACTAACCTCTATTACAGAACTGTCCCTGCAGTAGCTTTTTTTAACCATTAGGTGTCCTCAGTCTTCCAGGTTCAGTAATAACTATCATTCAACCCTGAAGACTGAGAACATCCAATGAATATAGAGTTGTTGTGGACCCTGCCCCTGATGCACAAAGCGTGAAGCAGACACGATTCTCTTTGGACATCTCAGAACTGGAGAAGATACAATAAACAATAAGATGATGAGGCCTCAATTTAAGAGTATTTAAGAATTGTCAAGAAATGTAATAATATATTAATAAAATGAGAATATATCTTATGGGTGTATTTAAAAAGAATGCACAGCAGAGAAAGTGCATGTATATTCGTTCTGTGTGAATGGGGCAACATTAATGTTATTAGGGTTTCCTGTGCTGTTCTAATGTTTTTCATATTTTTTTTCAAAATACTGCATTTGGCCACTAAATGGGGCTACAAGTCATAGGAATTTTTGTAAAGTACTTTGTGCCTTCTAGTGGCCAAATGTGGTATTTCCATTTTTAAACCAAAGAAAAACATTTAAAAAGCACTGGAAATAGCCTAATAACATTCGTTTTTTTTTTTTTGGCCCCATTCACATAGAATGAATACTAACTAAATTGCTATGCTTTTTATTAAATAAAAACACTCTTTAGTGTCTGCAAACTAAGTTTCTAAATTGTGAATACTGTATTATCAGGAGGACTAAACAAATATCCATTCCTGTAGTTTCCTATCACCCTTGAACAAAATCTTATCGCCCTTGAACAAAATCTTATAAATTGTACTTTGATTTACACATCTTATAAAATGTTTACAGTTTGATGGCAAACACCAGTCTGCACTATTTAAGTTTTGGTTAGGGTGTGGGATTAGAGCTTCTGACATGCTTTTGTTGTGCTCTGTGTCCCCACTGGGGAGATTTCCCTCACTTCCTGTACCAGTGACAAGCTGTCAGAGAAACAGGAGGTGACAGGAAAGACTACAATCACTTGTGAAGTCTTAATGCAATTAGAGTCAGCCTATAGGGTGGTCCTTAGATATGAGAATGCAGGTAAAAGAGTAATTTGGCTATTTTTGTTTCCATTAGATTGGAGTTTCGTTTTAGCTTTTCTTACTGAGGATAGGCCTTAAAAAGAATTTGACCAATATAAAATTCAGTGGAATGCTTCCATTTGCCTTATTGCAAAAGAAATTGTAATTTCATGTTTTTTTTCTTTTTACAGTTTTAAGAAATTACAGCTCCTGTAGACTAAAAGCATCATTTTTTTTTAAATTAACATTAAAATATAAAATGCCTTGTGTAGCATTTATATGTTTTTTTATTTTGTTATTTTTGGGGATTTTTGTTGCAAAAATAGATTTTTTCCTATAAACCCGAAATACTTTTTCTCTTGTTAGAATATAGAGCTTGGCCCCTAGATGGCGATGCAGTCCTTTTTATATCTTATCTTATACATTTTATTGTATTGGCGATTTTTGGCTTTATTTATATTCAGTATAAATATATATATAAAAATTTAGTCCATTTATATTTGCTCATTAATGAATGTGCTTTATGACACACGTGTGATGTATTAAGGCAGCCCATTATAATCAACAGGCTTTCCATATACCAAAATTTCCCAAAAATCAGACATGTCACAATGTTTGTCGCAGCACAATGCAGTGCAGTATGGTGTGTTGTCCTGCGTCGCCTTAGTTTGTTGTGGTGCTTTTCAAAATGAATGGCACCACAACGGGTTGATATGTGTAACATGGGTTGTTATTGTGGAGCTGTGAAGTTGCCTTCCCACAATGTAGAGACATAAACTATCTCTAGTGCTGATTTCAGTCTCATTGGTTTCTCTAAGACAACAATGAGACAGTTCACCAGACACTGATAAATAAGACAATGCAGTGTTAGAGCCACACTCAGTAAATGTAAAACACTTGCCTTTTGCATCTTATTTTAAGGTGACCAGGGGTGGAGCTAATAGCCAAATGGTGCATATGGCCAGATTGTGATAACAGTGGGAGGGACTTAAAGTTAATTAACACCTGGGCCTACTCTTCTGGGACAAGAGTGCATAATGGAGAGAGAGAGCAGGGGTCAGACAGGAGTGGGTAACGCACAGAGTAAATCATGCACAAAGTGCAGGGGACAAGGGTAAATATTGCACAACGTGCAGAGGTCAGGAGTGAATAATGCAGAAAGTGCAGAGGTCAGGAGTAAGTAATGCACAATTTGCAGAGGTCAGGAGTGAATAATGCACAAAATGCACAGGTCAGGAGTGACTAATACACAAAGTGCAGAGGTCAGGAGTAAGTAATTAGGAGGTTAGGAGTAAGTAATGCACATGTGCAGAGGTCAGGAGTGAATAATGCACAAAGTGCAGAGGCCAGGAGTGAATAATGCACAAAGTGCAGAGGTCAGGAGTGAATAATGCACAAAGTGCAGAGGTCAGGAGTATATAATTCACAAAGTGCAGATGTCAGGAGTGAATAATACACAAAGCATGTAGTGCCTCTCAAACAAAATGCTGGCCGGCAGGCAATGTCACAGCTCATGAGCCAGGGACGCCATTGGAGAACTGGAGAGGAATCCGGGGACACTTTTTCCCTTGGGGTAACTGGTTTGGATCTGAGGTGGACCGTGTTCTGGGGGCATTGTCGTGGCAGTTGGCGGGGTACAAGGTCCTTATATGGGTTTGATTATGGAAAAATATGTACATTTGTAGGGACCCGTCCTCGGTACGGCTCCCATTATTATAGTTGGGGCCCGTCCTCGGTACGGCTCCCATTATTATGGTTGGGACCCGTCCTCGGTGCGGCTCCCATTATTGTGGTTGGGACCCGTCCTCGGTACGGCTCCCATTATTATGGTTGGCACATGTCCTCGGTACGGCTCCCATTATTATGGTTGGCACATGTCCTCGGTACGGCTCCCATTATTATGGTTGGCACATGTCCTCGGTACGGCTCCCATTATTATGATTGGGACCCATCCTCGGTGCGGCTCCCATTATTGTGGTTGGGACCCGTCCTCGGTACGGCTCCCATTATTATGGTTGGCACATGTCCTCGGTACGGCTCCCATTATTATGGTTGGGACATGTCCTCGGTACGGCTCCCATTATTATGGTTGGCACATGTCCTCGGTACGGCTCCCATTATTATGGTTGGCACATGTCCTCGGTACGGCTCCCATTATTATGGTTGGGACACGTCCTCGGTACGGCTCCCATTATTATGGTTGGCACATGTCCTCGGTACGGCTCCCATTATTATGGTTGGCACATGTCCTAGGTACGGCTCCCATTATTATGGTTGGCACATGTCCTCGGTACGGCTCCCATTATTATGGTTGTCACATGTCCTCGGTACGGCTCCCATTATTATGGTTGGCACATGTCCTCGGTACGGCTCCCATTATTATGGTTGGCACATGTCCTCGGTACGGCTCCCATTATTATGGTTGGCACATGTCCTCGGTACGGCTCCCATTATTATGGTTGGGACACGTCCTCGGTACAGCTCCCATTATTATGGTTGGGACATGTCCTCGGTACGGCTCCCATTATTACGGTTGGGACATGTCCTCGGTACAGCTCCCATTATTATGGTTGGGACATGTCCTCGGTACGGCTCCCATTATTATGGTTGGAACATGTCCTCGGTACGGCTCCCATTATTATGGTTGGGACATGTCCTCGGTATAGCTCCCATTATTATGGTTGGGACATGTCCTCGGTACGGCTCCCATTATTATGGTTGGGACATGTCCTCGGTACGGCTCCCATTATTATGGTTGGGACATGTCCTCGGTGCGGCTCCCATTATTAGGGTTGGTATCTGCAAGTAGCTGTTTGTCTCTGAGTCAGTGTTTGTTGCAGCTGGAGGCCTAAACATTTACAGTGGTTACGCAGGTACCTATATGGACCTTGTTACTCCTATTTGTCAGACTGCTCTGGATGTTCATATGTTGCATATGTTTATACATTGATATGTTATTTTTAATGTTGTTAATAAAAGGCTGCTACGCACATTAAACTCCATCTTGGGTTTCATGTGTCTTTTCTTAAAAAAAGGTTAGTGGTGGGGTAGTGGTCCAGCGGTCAGGAGAACAAAGCATCTTTTATACCCTAGTCAAGATATTTCCACATGTGAAGACTATGTCTGCATTTAATATTGTTAGAAACAATATACTGTAATTCATTTTGATTTCTAAAAGCAATGTTGTCATCAAATAAAAAAGAGATGCAGTAAATAGGTCAGGTATTTATGGGGTACACAGAAAACTGAGTCATAGGTTTTCCATAAGGGTTTGTATACATGAATGCTGAGTATACTATTTGTGTTTCAAATCTCCTGCCACACACACTGATCACCTAAGCATATATATTATATATACTGTTTATATACACACCGATCATTCATACATTTATGACCACTGGCAGGTAAAGTGAATAACAATGGCATCTGAAAGTGGATGGGATATATAAGGCAGTAAATAAACATATTGTCATGAAGTTGAGGTGTTGAAAGCTGAAAAAATGGGCATTGCAGTTTGTTGTGTATGGGACTTCATAGCCTGGTCAGGGTGCCCAAGCTAGCCCATATGCACAGCCAAAAGTGCCTACAATGGGAATGTGAGCATCAGAACTGGACCACAGAGCAATGGAAAAAGACGGCCTGGTTTGATGAATCACATTTTCTTTTACATCATGTGGATGGCCGGGTGTGTGTGTGCATCACTTACCTGGGCAAGTGATGGCACCATAATGTAGTATGGGAAGAAGGCAAACAGCGGAGGTAGTGTGATGCTGGGAGCAATGTTCTGCTGAGCAATCTTGGGTCCTACCATTCATGTGGATATTACTTTGACACCTACCATCTAAACATTGCTGCTGACCAAGCACACCCCTTCATGGAAAGGTATTTGCTTCTTCTTTCAGCAGGATAATGGACCCTTCCACACTGCAAAAATGGTTCAAGAATGGTTTGAGGAACACAAGTTTGAGGTGTTGACTTGGCCTCCAAATTCTCCAGATTTCAATCCAATTGCGCACCTGTGGGATGCACCAGAAAAACAAGTTTGATCCATGGAGGCCTCACCTCACAACTTACAGGATCTGCTACTGATAGCTTGATACCAGATACCACAGCATACCGTCAGAGGTCTAGTGGATTCTATGCCTTGACAGGTCAGGGCTGTTTTAGGGGGAAAAGGGGAACCTGCTCAATATTAGGTGGGTGGTGAAAAAGTTATGGCTGATTGGTATATATAGTGATACAGGGCTGGACCAAGACATTGTGCTGCCTGGATCCAAGAATGAAATGCCCCACCCACTCCCCCCAAAAAAAATCACGCCCACCAAAAGGCCGCCACAGCCATTATTTTATATCATGATAAATAAAACTAAAATTAAATTTATCAGGAAGTCAGATTTACATGCAGCAGCACCTTGTCTATATGGAAAATTATATGACATACCATTATGTTCAGTTCCAAGGGGCAGGCTAGGGCAGTATAGGGGCGGGCTGGGGCAGTATACGGGCAGGGTAGGGCTGTATATAGTCAGGCTAGGGTAGTATAGGGACAGCCTAGGGTAGTATATAGACAGGCTAGGTTAGTATATAGACAGGCTAGGGCAGTATAGGGATGGGATAGGGTAGTATAGGGGCAGGCAGAGAGGCCCGGGGGGCAGTTGTCATCATGACACACAAAACTACTGGAAAAAAATCCTGGTCGTCAATTTGCTGGATAAATAGAAAAGAAACAGAGGCGGCGATGGTTTAATTTGCTGCCCCTCTCAAAGTGCTGCCTGGGTCCAATGGACCCACTGAGACCCATGGTAGGACCGGCCCTGTAGTGATATAATAAATTAATATACACGTATAAGAAAAATAAATAATGATGACATGTACATTGTGGGGATAAAATATACATGTATATTTGTAGTAACAATTCTGCATTATATTTTTATGTGTGTTATTTTATATTTATTTCCAGCCCCGATGAAGGGAGATTGTGTGACCCCTGACCTGTGTTGGTTGTCCTTTGCCCTGCTTGTTATGATCAGTCGAACAATAAAGACTTTGGATTTCTAAGGATTTTTCATTCAGCGCTCTCTTTGACTCAATACATTTGGATTTCTTAACTCAAATGAATGTCCTCTCCTGGGGATCCCCTTCTTTGTGCTAAACTGGGGAATACAGGCCAATTGAGCTCAAGTAATGACTTGGCCAAACATTTTGATAACATGTGAAATTCCATGTCCAGCGCTCCTCTACCACTACTTATGCTCTTCCTAATATTGACGGGAGTGTGGGTGCAGGTGCGCGGCTCCGAACGCAGAAGTACATAGGCTAGGTTCACACAGGTCCCATGCCAATTTCCCCTCAGTTTTCACTCTGAATTTCCAAAGCAGCTGTTCAGTGGTTCAGTTGCTATTTAGATGCAGTTCAGATGCAAATTTTTTTTTTTTTTTTTAATTCTGTTTATTGGATTTTTCAGATGCAAATGTTTGCTGCTGGTGTCCACCGGCATCTTTAATATTAGCTGGTTGTTAAGGAGCGGGCCAGGGAGCCAACCGCCACGTCCTTAACAACGGATGACTCATCAACTGTCAGCGGGTTTCCCCACTGACAGCTGAATGTAAAAAAACCCATTGCGATAAAAAATTGTAAAAAAAAATGGCGTGGGGTCCTGCCCCAATCCATACCAGACCCTTTTGGGTCTTATACGGATTTTAGGGGGAAGCTGATCCCTAAATTAAAGAAAGAACGGTGTGGACCGCCCCAAAACAGGTCTGGTATGGATTTTAAGGGGAACCCCCATGCCAATTTTTTTTAAAAACAATGATGTGGTCCCCCCCAGCCCAAATCCATACCAGACCCATATTGAGACCCAGCATGCGCCAATCGGTGATATCACAAGGGGGCAGAACCACCAGGTAATGTCACTGGGTGGCCCCGCCCCTTAGGTATTTAAAAAATGTCAGATGGTGGAGCAGGCAAATGGCGGGAGCCTTCGGTGGTGGTGGCGACGGGGGTTATGATTGACGATGGATCTACACTGGTGAACATTGTGTTTGTTTTTTTAATAAAGGAATTGTCAAAAACTTTCTTTTTTTTTTTTATTTCTTTTTGACACTTTTTTTTAGCGAATGCCCCCCCACCCCCTTATGTTGAGGGCATGTGGCCTGGTATGGTTCAGGAGGGGGCGCTCACCCCCACTTTCCTGGCTTGCCAGCTGCATGCTTGGATAAGGGTCTGGTATGGATGGATTTTGGGGGGTCCCCACGCCATTTTTAAAAAAAATTTGGTGTGGGGGTTCCCCTCAAAATCCATACCAGACTTCAGGGTCTGGTAGGGATTGGGGGGGGGGCTATGCTGTTTTATTATTAAAAAATGAGGTTGGGTTCCCCTTTAAATTTGTACCAGACCTGAAAGGGAATGGTATGGATTGGGGGGCCATGCTGTTTTTTTCTGATCTAATTTGTGTTCAAAACTGATGACGTGTGAGTCAGATATGTTCTCATAGAAGGCAATAGAATAAATAAATTTGCATCTGAACCGCACCACAGTGCTCAGAAAAGGCACAGAACTCGTTTTAAATTTGCAGCAAATTCGCACTGCCACTACACCACATATATGTGAGACGGCCCCATAGAAAAGGCTGCCGTTCACAAGTCATGTGAATCGGATGAGGTTCTAAATGCATCCAATTCGCATATATGTGAACAAAGCCTAAGCAAATATTTCATGTTTTGCAGAGATGTTTACATTTTATTCCTAGTGATTTTACTTTAACTTAACTTTTATTTTAGGCATGCTGCTCCTTTTAAATAGACAATCCACATTAGTAAGAAAATGATATATAAGATGGGAAGACAGTCAGGTATTTTCTTTTATTTGATGTGATTAGATTGTAAAATCTGCATATAGCATATGTCAGCCCTTGCCCAGGTTATAATTAGGGAGTCTTTTCTAATTTCTCAGGTGGTGTGGTTAATGCTATCCATATGGCTTGTTTTGTGATTTCATTCTATTCCGTTTTTAGGTATAATTTCCCACTTAAAGTCCATCTGTCCTTCGTAATTATTAGGCAAGTTTCCCATATAAACGGTCCGTGCAACTGTATTATTCCTTTTCCGTTAAGTCCTATTAGAGTAAAACATCATCACAAGATGTCACGTATATCACTCATATGTGTTTTCTCAGCTGGAGCAATGCTCTGAGAATCTGCTATGTCATAAAAATTTATCTTCCAAAAAGTTGAACTTGGGCATCTGTTATTAGTGTTATCATATATGGTGATTTTCCTAATGTACTCATCTTGTAGCTATATTACTACACTTGTAATAAAATCAACGGAGTACTGCATACCGATCCGCGCTAACAGTCCCAATTTCAGGAAAAGTTCTGTTTTTGCATTAAATATATAGTCACTCCACCCAAAACTGATTTTTCAGCTTTTTGTAGATGCTGGAGAATTTAAAGGATAGGTTCAATTTTCAGAGCATGTTACACATTACAACCACATTTTGGGTGTAATATGTACCATGTTCCAGACCTGCCCCCTGCATTCCCGATGCCCCCTCCCTGTGACACTGGGCAGTGGTTCTTCTCCCCGAAACAGCTGGTAGCTGTAAGTAAAGCTTGAAGAAGTAGAGTGGGTAGTTGTGAGCAAAGCTTGCAGAATCCAGTGGGTAGCTGTGAGCTAAGCTTGAGGATCTACAGTAAGATACTGTGAGTAAAGTTGTTGCTATAGGAGACAGCAGTTTCTACAAAATACAGATTGCTGCATTGAGCTTAAAGGCCTTCTTTTCTGTATGGCTGTCTGACTAGTTTTAATTTTGCCTAAGGAGTCTGCCAAGTTTGCTATTGCATTTGCCTAAGGGTGTCCTGTGCCCTATCCCTCTCTCCCACATTTCCAGTTAAGATAAATAAATCTATTTGTTAATTTTTAAAAGTGACTGGCGCCCATTTTCCATTTTGCACTACACCCACCATGCCTAGTAACCTGCAGCCTGAGGAGGAATGTCAGCCCTCCCTGACTCTGGGGGTCACCACCAGGCCTCTGGAGTGCTACATATAATTAGGACAACAGTATATGCAGAGGTCCCTTGGCTTAGACATTGTGACTTATGCATATATTTGCAAATGTGCGCAAACAAACCCCCTGTTTTTAACATAAACTGTTATATAGGGTAAATTTGGTTGTGTTGCAGGTTGGTTGGTATGTGTGCTGGCAAATCCTTTGCTTGTGATGAACTTAGCCTTTAATACCATATGATTCCAGAGGAATGGGAACGCTCCAAGATAGTGAGAGCGCCTTAGGAATCAAAGATGGCTGAAATTCAGAGCCTGGTGCAATGGCAGAAGGATCTAACTAAAGGAGACTCCAAGCTATATATTAAAGTGGTACTAAACAATATCCTTATTCCCCAAAAACAATCCATAGTCATGCACTACTTATTAGCCCTGTAATCTATTTTTCATTAAATTGTTTCTTACTTTGTTTTTATGCCCCCTTGTAATGTCCTGCATGAGTTCCTAAATCTCTCATTTTCCTCCTCACTTTAATTTGTTTGAAATGAGCATGTGCACTGTTCTACGCACACTAAACATCTCATAAGCCATAGTCCATCTCAGGATTAAGCAAGAGAGGGTTGCTACATTCCTACATATAATGAGACCATCTAGAATGAACGTAGCCACCCTCTAACAGGAGGTCAGCAAATAAAGGAATTTGGAGAAGGCTGAGAGCAATAGGAAGGACTTTCTTGAGTTAAAGACTAACTCTGGGCCCAAATCTCTCGACCAAGCCCACCGTAGAAGCATCTATATTATGGAGTACATACCAATACAAGTCTATGGGGGCCACTCTGTAGTAGGGTTGCCACCTGTCCAGGATTCACCCGGACAGTTCGGGTTTGGAATCATGCGTCCGGGTTTCAGACCTCCTGAAACCCGGACACATTATTCAGACCGGACTATGGCTTCCCAGCAGGGTTGCTGGCTGCAGTTGTCTAAGCTGAGAGAGTCTGTTACGCTCTCTTCCACACTGCCCAAAGCCAGCACTAACTATCCCCCCTACACACACAGATGGGAGGGCTCAATCTACCCCTCTGTGTCTGCCCACACTCCAATCCCTGGCACTGTGCCTCAGAAAAGGAAAGTGGGGGCTAGAAATTTGATGTTCAGCAGCCTCTGATACATCTGGATGAGAGGTACTGACTGCCAAAGGGTGAGTGAGCTCACCATCCATCCCTGTCTGTGACTGAAGTCTCCCCCCTTCTCTCTCCTGCCTCTGAGTCAGTACATTAAGGTAAATCGTGGTTCTTAGAGCACCCTTTACATCAGAGTTTGTTTCTTTACCAGAGGCCACAGTGTTCTTCCTTACATCAGAGTTCACAGTGTTCCCCCTTATATCATTGTTCCAAGAGCATCCCTTATGTTAGAGTCCCCAGAGTTCGCCCTTACATCAGAGTCTGCAGAGTCCCCCCTTACAGTGAAAGGGCGAGATCAGATGTAAAAGGGGAACGCTGATGTAAAGGGGGACGTTTGTTATTAACTTCATATGATTATGTTATTTAATAGCAAAATATAAGTATAGTTTATACTATAAAAAAAATTGCAGTGCGCCGCTAAAGTGTTCGGGTTTGACTTGAAGAAAAGGTGGCAACCCTACTCTGTAGGCACACCCAGCCCTAAAGGAAATTTTAGGCCTAGAGAAGGCAAACACCCCCTTGAGTCCATAGCTGTCATAATGAGGAAATGTAGGAAGCTGAGTGAGGGGTTTCTGGGTTAGTTCAGGTTAGGTAGCTTCAGTAGGTAAGGTGGGCCTATGCAGTTTTTTACTCAAAAAGAATGAGTTCTGTATAGAGTAACTGTTGGGTTGTGTTTACACATTTGTTTGTGGTGCAGGGTAGCTACATGTCTGTTAAAAAAGTCATACATATAAAATTGCTACACATGCCTTTGTGAAATTTAGCTTAAATTTTAAAAAATTATATATTGATATATTTATTATATGATCATCGTTAAAGGCATATTCAGTAGAGGACTATACATGTTTGCTACAGAAATAGCCCAGACACATTTACTATTTGCTATCTTTTAAACCGCAGCCTCCAGCTTCCTTTGTGCTGCTTCCCTGAACTTCTGGTTGGGGACTGTGCCCTCACAGCTTCACAGGAAGCCCCCGATCCATTCCTCAGGACTACATGTCCCAGAATTCCAAGTGCATCTGTCCATGCATGCTTAGTCTTCTTTGGCTGTCTGTGCGTGTCGGAGCAGGCAGTGTCCTTGGCTTGGAGGCTCTCTATTGGGAGCACGCATGAAAGGGTGGTTCCATGGGACTGTGAAGGGCAATTGAGCCACCCGAGAAGAGTAAAAGTGGTCCAGCGTTCTTGTGACCGACTCAGTGAAGTCAAAGGGCTTTTAAAGAAAATGAAGCAGTAGACAAGGTAAGTGCTGAATTTAGGTGCTGTAATTTCTCTCAGTTTTAGAGTTTAATAACATTTTATCTTTCTATGTTATTCTGCAGTCATTTATATTTTTGATGCTTGTAAAAAAATATAAATAGGTTTTGTATGGAGACAGATTATAAACTGGTGATGGAGCTCTGCCCATACGATTGGGTTACCAAGATTTTTCTCCTATTATGAAACTAGGAGCGGTCACATGACTATAGCAGGAAGACCCCCTACTCAGCATTTAGGAAGTGAATGGAATCCATGTGATTGAATAAACAAGGCAGCAGGTAGGCAATGATGTTTAAAGCCCAACTCTGGGAAACTTAAAAACTATCCTTTGCAGTTAAGTTGGGCTGAGCCAGCACTGGAAGGGATACTTGCTCATTTATGTCTAGACCAGTGGTTCTCAACCTCAGTCCTCAAGTACCCCCAACAGGCCATGTTTTGGGAATTTCTCTTAGATAAAATAGCTGTCCAAAATACCCAGCCATTGACTTTGAGTTAAAGCACCTGTGCAAGATAAAGGAAAACCTGCAAACATGGCATGTTGGGGGTACTTGAGGACTGAGGTTGAGAACCACTGGTCCAGATGACTTAGAAAAGAAGATCTACTTACCTGATCTTCCACTATTCCACGCTGCTAGACTAGCTCCTGCAGCGTCTTATCCTCCATGCCCCACTGGTCCAAGGTCCTGACGTCATCAAGATCAATGGAGGGTTCGTAGCATAGCATTGGACATGATAATGCCAAGGGACAGTCCATTGGATAGAGATAGGGGGCACTGCCTGCTGTGAGAGCAGAGGATCAAGTAAATAAAAGCGCTTCTCCTTTTCCCTCTACTAAATGAGCCCAACGTTCCTGCATTGTATGTAACTGTACTGAGAGGTGGAGTTACACCTTAAAGTGACCCTGTCGGGGGGGTTACACACAGGGCCGGCTCTACCACTAGGCAGAGTAGGCGACCGTCTAGGGTGCACTCCTGCCCAGGGCGCCCAGCCCCTGTCCATATACTACCCCAGCCTGTCCATATACTACTCCAGCCTGTCTATATACTACCCCAGCCTGTCCATACAGTAGTCTAGCCTGTCGATATACTACCCCAGCCTGTCTATATACTACTATAGCCTGTCCATATACCTGCGGACCACAGCTGGCATGAGGAAGCGAATCGGTGCCACCATTATTGTCTTTAGGCCAGGTCCAGAGGCACAGGTGCGGGCCTGTGGACCACGGCTAAAGAAATAGATAGAGAGGCGCTGCAAAAATCTCCACCTCTGCCACCTCCATCGTATACATGAACAGGGCAAAGGGGGTGGAGTCAGGGGCAGAGTCAAAGTGGGGTGGCAAAATGTGGTTTCGCCTAGGGTGTCAAAAATCCTTGCACCAGCCCTGGTTACACACAATGACAGTGGCAGTACCCTATAAAAAATGCTGCAATATACTTACCTGTACAGTGGACTGCTTGCTATAGCTTCTGTGTGTGTGGATTAACATGTCCCCTGCTGGCCGCTGTGGTTCATCCCACCTACTCCTACACCACTACTGTGTCCGGCAGAGACTGGGGATCATCAAAAGTCAGTAGGAACATGGTGACCAGTAGGGGGACCCTCTGTTCCACAAACTTGGAGGATCAGTTCCAGGAGGTTTGCTACAGGGTAAGCTTCTGTAAACAGGCCCATTCACAGGTAAGTATAATGACACTTTCCTTACAAGAGTAATGCCATTTTGTTAACCCCCAAAGAGGATCACTTTCAATGAATGCTAAGCTGCTTGTGGAATACACAATGACATCTGTGCCACTATAGTCAATGACGACCTCCACATTTCTTTGTTTTCTTCATGCATTTTCACCCCCATTGTCAAGGATCTCACAGTGATTTTTGGTTGCAGGTTCATGTGTATTTAAAGAGCCCCTGTTACCTTACGCATTCAGAGCAAAGTGACATGTTCTCTTTAAAGCCCACCCTGATCCCACTTATATTCACCTTTACAGTACTGCTCCGTCGCTTTTTCCTCCATCACATTCATCATTAAATACCAGGCGTTGGCTGGTGTCTTTTTGTCATATATTAGTGACAGCCCTGCACCATGGTAGGAGGCCACCCCCCCCCCCACATATCTGTAAGCAAGTGAGTATAAGTGGGTCGGCTTTACAGAGACCCTATTGATTGCCCTAAAAGTATGTGCTGACAGGGTCTCTTTAGCTATGCAAAAATATCTAAAGCTGACCATACACTATATAATCTGATTATACAATCTCTTTTTAGATATACCAACCACAATGTGATGTGGCTGGATACAAGTAGACTGTATTGTCCTCATATTACATAGTTTTGGTAAATTCAAAGGAGTTTAGACAGAAATTGTTTAATCAGATTGTGGTTATATGGCCACCCTTAAGCCTGGTACACACTATTCGTTTTTGAAGCTATGCTTCAACCTTGGCTCATCCTTACTTTATAATACTCTCTACTATATATGATTCTTATGTAGCACCCCCATAGTGATGGGTGCTCTATTTTTGTAGTTTTTTGATAGGAGAGGTAAAAATCTAGTCATGCCTAACAGTGAGTGCAAGCCTCGTTGTTTTGATCTGGGTTGGGGAGTGTCTCAGGGAGGGCTGGAGATTGCAGGAAGGAACACCCCTTGAATACTCCTCCCTTTTTGAGTGAGGAAAGCTCTGGAAAAGGGGATGGATGCGGAGGTGTCACTTTCTGATGTGTGATAAGGACCCCTGACCAATCCACAGTCTAGACTGGCAGGCGGTAGGCCTCCTTAATTACAGTAATCTGCCAGCAAGGGGAAGGAGAGTTCGGGTGAAAGAGAGGAGAATGTAGCAGAGGCTGTGGGGTGGGCCTCACCCGAGAGGGAGCCCCCAGTCTGGGGGGGCAACCTTGGGGCCTGGAGGCTTGGGTGCAGCCAGGAGTAGAGTAGATTCCTGGAGAGCAGCAGGAGTTCTACATTCTGAGAGACTCTTTAAAGGATCCATCGGTTGTCGGTGAGTGACAGACCCTGGGAGGTGGATGAGAAGGCTGGAGCAGGCTTGGGGAGGATAGTGGACCGTCTGTGAAGGTCAGAGGAGCCAGTCAGGGGAAGGAGTGTCACTGGATAGGAAAGCAGGCCGGAGCGGCCTGGAAGAGGATGGGCTGGGAGTTGTAGTCCATCAATACCCCACTAGCACCAACGTACTTAGCTACACAATAGAGGGCCCGTGGCTTTACAAACGGGAGCCCGTGGCACTTGCCTGTAACAGGTGGTTCGGAGGTCCTGCTGGCAAAAGTGCAGGCCTAACCATGTGCTAGTTGGGGTGGAAGAAGAAGTGTCATGGCGGCCTGATAAATTGCCTTTCAGGCCAGGAAACTAAGAAGTGTGCTGGAGTGAAGTAAGGAGAGGAACGGTCAGCAAGTAATTGAGCTGGCGTGAAGTTGGAGTGTATATACTGCAGATGTATATAGAAGGCCCCGTGATCTAATTCTTTGGGCGCCCCACAGTTATCCCCTTTCCCCATCCAAGTTTTATCCCCTCAAACAAAATAGCAAAACAAAGTACAGGCCTGTTCTATGACCCCGGATGTGTGGACATAGTGTGATTGAGGGCAACAGGCAGGTGAACCACAACTACCAGCCACTCCCAAGGGAGAACATGGCTACACTTATATATACTGTAAAACACTTTGTAATATGCTGGACCTATATGAATGCAGAAATATAAATACATGAATCCTAAATGAACTACACATCTGGACATTGTTTTCCCTACCTACGTGCTTGCACTTAAGTCTATTTATTTATGTATTTATTATTTTTAAATATATTTCTTTAATTTATTTACGTATGCATTTATTTACCTATCTATTTTTTGAAATACATTTTTAACTACTTCAATGCCAGGCACTTACCACCCTTCCTGCCCAGACCAATTTTCAGCTTTCAGCGCTGTCACATTTTGAATGGTGGTCCTAGGTGGGCTCCCTGGGGGTCTTGGGTAGTGATCCTAGGGGGAACTGCACTGATAAACAATCTGCGCAGACCCCCCCTGTCAGGAGAGCTGCCCTTTCGGCTCTCATCTAGTTGCGTCTGCAGACGCGAGTAGAGGAAAAGCCGATATGCGGCTTTTCCGGTTAACATTGTGATCAGCTTTGATTTGTCACAGCTGATCACGTGGTAAAGAGCTTCTGACAGAAGCTATTTACCACAATTGGAGATGCAGTGTGTCAGACTGACACACCACACCATCGATCGCCATGCTGCGCGCCCCTGCAGGCGCGCGCCGGCTTGTTTTCCTGCTGGACATCATATGACGCCCATTCATGATAACTGAACCACTTCCCGGCAGTCATTCTGTATACGGCGGTAGGGAAGTGGTTAATCTATTCATTTATGCATTTCTATTGGTTGAATTAGATGGACTAACTATTTAACTATGTAACTTTACCATTCCCTTTTAGGCCTCATGCACATGACATTTTTACAGCTTCTGTTTTTGGCGTTGGCATTTTTTTTCTGCAGCCAGTAAACTCCCCAGCATGTTCTCCTATGTGTCCATGCACACACAGGCTGTTATCAACGTTTTTTGGCAGGGCTTTTTTCTGGCTGGAAAAAAAACAGAATTAGCGGGTTTTTAGAGGAGTTTTTAGCTGAAAAAAAAGATGAAAAACGCAGCTGTTTGTAGCGATTACCAGCCTTTTTGAGCCATAAGCTTTTGTGGGAGTATAGTTTTGCCAAGAAACGCAACAGCTGAAAAACGCTACTGCAAAAACGCTGCAAAACTCATTCTACAACTACAGCTTTCTACAGCTAATGCTGACGTTTTTATAATGTCCAGTGTGCATAAGGCCTTTAAGATGCCAGTGGTGTTCATATGGGGGTGAGAGGGGGGGGCGGGTCGCACCCGGATGACACCCGCCAGAGGGGTGCCACCAGCCAGGGCTTTTTTTTGCCACACCTCTGGCGCTGCCCTGTGCTTTCCAGTGTTCCTCTGTCACTTCTAAGCACAGAAGCCTGGCTTCTAAATTAGATGTGACACAGCGCTCTTGTCCTGGTCACTGCACTGGCACAGCTGATTTACTAATGCTGGCCATGTACCGATTCTCAGCACACGCTGCAGCATCTCTCACTGCCGCCTGTCACACTGAGCCGGGGAGCTTTTGTTAGGCGGCTGAGGTGTTTTAGGACAGGTCATGAGGAGGAGCCTAGAAGAAAGGGGCATCTTCTGCACTGCACTGAGCCGTGCTGAGGTCTGTGTTTTGAAGGGATATTTGGGGGTTGAAATGAAATGCATTTAGCATGCTAATTGAACAGGAAGGGGGGTGGCGATCTGTGCTGGTAGGGGAAAGACAGTCCTATCAAGGATGACGATTTGGGGGTACAATGCTGCACCCTGCACCCACCTGAACTCTACACCCACCCGAACTCTGGACCTTGCACCCACCTAAACTCTGCACCCTGCACCCACCTGAACTCTGCACCCACCTGAACTCTGCACCCAGCACCCACCCAAGATCTGCACCCACCTGAACTCTGCACCCTGCACCCACCCGAACTCTGCACCCTGTACCCACCTGAACTCTGCACCCAGCACCCACCTAAACTCTGCACCCTGCACCCACCCAAACTCTGCACCTTGCACCAACCCAAACTTTGCACCCACCCAAACTCTGCACCCTGCACCCACCCAAACTTTGCACCCCGCACTCGCCCAAACTCTGCACCCTGAACCCATCTGAACTCTGCACCCAGCACCCACCCAAACTCTGCACCCACCTGAATTCTGCACCCTGCACCCACCTGAACTCTGCACCTAGCACCCACCTGTACTCTGCACCCACCCAAACTCTGCACCTAGCACCCACCTAAACTCTACACCTAGCACACACCTGAACTCTGCACCCAGCACCCACCCAAACTCTGCACATAGCACCCACCTAAACTCTGCGCCTAGCACCCACCTGAACTCTGCACCTAGCACCCACCTAAACTCTGCACCCTGCACCTACCACCCTCCAGAACCCTGCACTCTGTACATAGCATCCTCCAAAACTCTGCACCCTGTATCATGACACCATGTTTTGCCGCACCAGGTAACACCAACCCTAGTGACGCCACTGTATGAAGCCACTTAAAAATGTCATTAGAAAATACATTTTAAGCAGTAAGTTAGGTAGCATGTCTACATCCAGCATCACAAAGCTCCTTTCCTCCTAAGAATCCTTTCTTGCGGGCATTTCAGTCTTGATTAGCCAAATTACATATGAACTGCAATGTATCTTTATGTGCGAATAGATGTAAGTGAACATTTACATATGGGTCCATTCGCATTAGTTGGACCAAAAGCAATAAGTTTGCATCCAGGTCCACTTTTACAGACCTGACCGTATGTGGACAGACGCGCGTCCGTTGTCATGCAGTTGACTATAGGGATTACATGGGTCTGTTTTTCCTCCATCACAAGATGGAGAAAAAAAATGGGAGAAACAAGCATATCACGTATATATGAATCAGTCTTTGGATCCCCTGCTGAAACAGAATGAAGGGCGTCAGTTTAAAGGGGCTAAGAACAATGTACATGCATTGTTCCACTTCCCGATTGTCTCGGTGATGCACAAACCCCACTAGGTGGCACCAGCGCCCAGTGAATTCTCTATCCTCATAATAACTGCAATCATTAGATTACAAACAATTAAACTAATTGCATAGTGTAATTTAAAGCCAGTATTTTAAAGACTCTTCACTTTGAAGGGAATTATTACTGCTGTTGGTATTGTTACCTCCCTAATGAAGAAGCTTTATATATAGAAGTGCACATCTGTTGCTGTAATGTCCCAATGCACAGATGGGCTGGACTGCAACTCGGCTTCGCACACAAACATCCAGAGAGAAGTGTAGATATTGTTCCTGTTGTGCTCCCTTCATCCCAGTACTGTATTCCTTCACTCAACCCTTTCGCTGCCAAAAGCTCCTTCTCTAGACTCATTCTCTGGACCGCAATCTGTTTATGTAGCAGAAACCTGTTCAGTAAAGCAAATGCTGCAATCAGCCAGATTCATTGTATCAGGTTATTGCAGCGTTTCACACCCTATTTTCAATTGCGGAACCCTTTTAAAATATGCAAAAGCTGGAGGTGCACGGGTCTACAATGTAAAAAAATCAAAATGTTACTAATCAATAGGAAACCTGAGCCTGGGACAATGCACACAACCGCATGATTAAATTTACTTCACATCAGAAGCCCTCCATCACATCAGAAGTCCCCCACTTCACATCAGAGGTCCCCCCATCACATCAGAGGTCCCCCCATCACATCAGAGCCCTCTCTTTACCTCAGAGCCTCCCTTCACATCAGAGGTCCCCCCATCACATCAGAGCCCTCTTTTCACATTAGAGCCTCCCTTCACATCAGAGGTCCCCCCCATCACATCAGAGCCCTCTTTTCACATTAGAGCCTCCCTTCACATCAGAGGCCCCCCCCCCCCATCACATCAGAGCCCTCTTTTCACATTAGAGCCTCCCTTCACATCAGAGGTCCCTCCATCACATCAGAGGGCCCCACATCACATCAGAGGCCCTCCCTTAACATCAGAGCCCTCTCTTCACATTACAGCCCCCCTTCAAATCATAAGCCCCCTTTCACATCAGAAGTCACCCCATCACATCAGAGCACCCCTTCACATTAGAGGTCCCCCCATCACATAAGATATCCCCCTTCACATCAGAGGTCTCCCCATCACATTAGAGCCCCTCTTCACATCAGAGGTCCCCCAATCACATCAGAGGCCCTCCCTTCACATCAGAGGTCTCTTATCTCTTTAGAGCCCCCTCTTTTCACATTAGAGCCCCCTTCACATCAGAAGCCCCCATCACATCAGAGGTCCCCGCATCACATCAGAGGCCCCCCATCACATCAGAGCCCCCCCCCATCACATCAGAGGTCCCCCCATTCACATCAGAGGTCCCTTATCATATCAGAAGCCCCCATCACATCAGAGGTCCCCCCATCACATCAGATGCCCTGTCTTCATACCAGAGCCCCCCCCCCTTCACATCAGAGCCCTCTCTTTACCTCAGAGCACCCCTTCACATCAGAGGACCCCCCCATCACATCAGAATCCCCTCTTTACATCAGAGCCCTCTTCTCACATCAGATCCCTCCTTTCACAGAGTCACCCTTCACATCAGAGCCCCCCCCCCCCCTATTACACCAGAGCCCTCTCTTCACATCAGAGGTCCCCCATCACATCAGAGCCCCCTTTCACATCAGAGGTCACCATCACATTAGGGTCCCCTCTTTATATTTTAGAGGTCCCCCATCACATCAGAGCCCTCCTTCACATCAGAGTCCCCCTTTATCTGAGAGACCTCCCCATCACATCAGAGGTCCACTATCATGTCACCCCCCCCATCACATCAGTGTCCCCTTCACATCTTAGCCACCCCTTCCTGTCCAAGGTTCCCCTATTACAT
>BLSH010530744.1:785510-796337 GCA_018402905.1 Glandirana rugosa
CCCCCCCACTGTACTATCACCTGGAGACTACACTACCCCTCCAGAGAGTCTATTTCCCCCTGAGACTACACTTCCTCCCGAGACTACACTACCCCCTGGAGATTTTATATTTCTCCCCTGGGATTACACTACCACTGGAGACTACACTTTCCCCCGAGACTCCTTTATCTGAGAGACCTCCCCATCACATCAGAGGTCCACTATCATGTCACCCCCCCCCATCACATCAGTGTCCCCTTCACATCTTAGCCACCCCTTCCTGTCCAAGGTTCCCCTATTACATCAGAGCCCCCCTATACTTCAGGTCTCCTATACATGAGTCCCCCCCATGACCACAGAGTCCCACATCACATCAGAGTCCTCCTGTTATAAAGCTCTGCAATCACAGAGCCCACCAATTACATAGTCCCCCCAGACAGAGACCCCAATTACATAGTCTCCTCCTCACTTCAGAGCCCTACATTTTGGCTCTAGTAGCTTGGTGGAGAAGGCCTGGAGAAGGCAGACTTTTGTTTTCTCCTGAATGCTAGTGGTGGTCCTGCATGCTGCTTGCCCTGGATCAGAGTCATGAGATGTCATGGAGAGAATGAGTCAGCCACCATCACCATAGCAAAGAATAATAGTGTGCATCCTGTCCTTAGAACGTCAATGATTGTGATGGTGCTGGTGGCTGGACCACCCGCACCATGACAACTCATGATGCTAATCCAAAGCAAACCGGATTCCATGCTTGGGGCACCATGGGGGTTGGGGAACCCAGACAGCTATTGGGGTGCTGTGGCAGCCAGGTTGAGAAATACTGGTTTATTGTAGCATGATCAGTAGAGCATGATTTCTGATTGATTGTTGTGTGGTACTGCACTCTGCATTGCATCGCTTATTTTGATACTGCCTTACTTATTAAGGTGTTAGTGTAATATCTTACCAACTCAATTTTAAAAAGAAAATATTTGCCGCGCTCTCCTCATTCCGTCTGTTGGAGCCCTAACAAATATCTGGTATTTTGGGGTATGGGATATGACCTTCTGCCCTACTCCCTTGGCCCTGAGAACCCAAGGGTCTCCCCTTAGGCTCACTTACCTAACCCTGACATAGCACGTACACAGGAATAAGGCCCTTGACTCCTAAAGACAAAAAGAATGGCTAAGGGGGGTGCTCTAAAATGACATCCTGTCACCTTACCCATCAGGGCTCAGTGATAGGTTCTCTTTAAAAGCAACCATACCGTGCTATGCAAGATACATCTGTTACAGTAAAGAGTTAGCCCACACGAAAGGGGCTTTTTTCAGTTACAGGTGGAATCTGGTGGGCTAAATCAGCGATTGGTTACTGACATCCCCTATGGACTCCCACAGCAAGACCAGCTTGCCATCAATCCTGGCTGTGCTCTGCTAAATGGAGTCCTTATGCGTAAACTCAGCTGTATGTACTCCCCCTGTTGTGTTTATCTTAATATGAATTACATGAAAACAGAACAAGGTGTGTGGAATCCCTTGTAATTAAAATAGTAGGTATCAGTGGCGGCCGGTGTTCCTTCGGTCGGGGGGGGGGGTGTCAAACAAACCTGAGACATCTACCCCCCACAACAACCCCCCCTCCCCATGCTCACCAGCTCGCTCACTCGCCGATCGATTACTTACCCCATCCAGGTCGCGGCCTCTGCCTGATTGGCCAGGAGGAGAAACAGGAAGGCATTAGAGAATATTAATTCGCTAATGTCACACAATTGGGTGGGCTCAAGGCTCAGTGCTCTGCGCCCCGAGCCCACCATTTTTTGAAGCCAAATAGAGACTCAGGCTCTAATCATGTGCTAAAAAAAAAAAAAAAAATTGAGAAATCCATGCATCCGACACCCTGCATATAGATTAGGGGCCGTGCGCATGGATTAGGGGGGCGGCGCCCCTGTGTCCCTTTTGGACGAGCCGCCACTGGTAGGTATGCAGGACTTGGATCTCTAGAAACTGTTAGTTGTATTCCTTTATTTATTATCCTTTATAACAGGTACAGTGGGGCAAAAAAGTATTTAGTCAGCCACCAATAGAAATCTTGCTTTTTTGTAGGTGACCAAATATTTATTTTCCACCATAATTTGCAAATAAATTCTTTAAAAATCAGACAATGTGATTTTCTGGATGTATTTTTCTCATTCTGTCTCTCATAGTTGAAGTGTACCTATGATGAAAATTACAGGCCTCTCTCATCTTTTTAAGTGGGAGATATACTTTTTTGCTCCACTGTATGTTGAACCCCAATAAGGCTGAGTAGGCAATTCAGTAGGATAAGTCTGTAAAGGACAATAGGAGATCCACTGAACTTTAAGTGACACTAAGCAATATCTTTATTCTCCAAAACAAATCCATGCACATCCACTGCTTAAAGTGTTAGTTCAGCTTTTTTGAAAAAATGTAAAGGTGAACTAACACTGTACACCCTCCCCGGTCCCTGCTATACTTACCTCTGGGGTTGCAGAGCTGTCAGCACCCCACACATTTGAAATCCCAGCTCTTCTTCCTCATCTCTGTGCAGCGCTTTTGGGACGTGCCAGATCGATTCTGATTGGCCAGCGCCATCTCAATGAATCATTCTGGTCTGTCCAAGAAGCGCTGCATGGAAAAGAGAAAGAAGAGCTGGGATTTCAAATTTCAGGACTGCTGGAGTGGCTGCGGGGGTGCT
The DNA here is from genome assembly GCA_018402905.1 of Glandirana rugosa. Taxonomy (NCBI): domain Eukaryota; kingdom Metazoa; phylum Chordata; class Amphibia; order Anura; family Ranidae; genus Glandirana; species Glandirana rugosa. Next base: position 788,184 of record BLSH010530744.1, read on the forward strand.
GACAGCCCAGGATCACCGTACATAAATACAATGGAGAACGGGGGGTGGGGAGTGTGTCTGGTGTTGGTTCACCTTTACATTTTTTGTGTAAGGTGAGCTAACCATTTTGGTCCTGTAATCTATCTTTCACTAAATTGTTTCTTTCTACCTCATTTTAATGTCCACTGTGAATTCCCAAACCTCTCCTTTGCCTCTTCAGCTCCATTTGTTTGGAGTGAGCAGTGCACGTTAGTTGCGGTCATGTGCACTGCTCGATGCAAACTACACATTCCATAGTCCATCTCTGGAGTAAGCAAGAGAGGGTGGTTACGTTCCTATATGCAGTGGGATCCAGTGGCAGCTGGTGGTATATTTTTTTGGGGGGGCGGCAAACAATATACCCACAGACACCCCCCCCCCCTCTGGCTCTAATCACGCGCTTCTAAAAAAAAACCAAAACATTGGAATCCATGTGTCCGGTGCCCCGCATGTAGATTAGGGGTCTGGATGCATAAATTAGGGTGGTGGTGCCCTTGCACCCTGCATTACGGGCCGCCATTGGTAGGATCATAGGGAATGAACCTAGCCGCCCCTTTAACAGGATGTCAGACCACAGAAGCAATAAAAAGGAAGAGGCTCTGGATCTGGAAGAGGCTGGTTGTTGAGAATACCTACTTGAATAGATCTTTTTCTTTAAACAAAGTCACTTTTAACCTGTTAACAACCGCCCTATAGTCAAATGACGGCTACAGGGCGGTTGCTTAACTCGGGGAGGGCATACTATGACGTCCTCCCATGAACGCGTTTCCCGTGCGCCCCCTGGGGCGCGCACCCGGGAACATCCGTGACCGCCGGGATCGCGGTGAATGGCCGCTCACAGAGGCCTTTTACCACATGATCGCTCCATCAAATGACGGAGCATCACATGTAAACAAGCCGGTGGAAGTGCCGGCTTTTCTCTCCCCTCTCAGCACCAATCGGTGCAGTGTGAGAGGAAGGGGGGAGAGAGCAGATGCTGCAGCGCTGTGGGCAGGATGTGTAGTGCCCACAGCGCTGCTATGTGACAGGCTGCATCCCCACCATCCATCCATCCAGCCTCACCCAGCCAGGCATCCTCATCCAGGTGGCCATCCATGCATACCCACCCAGCCATCCTCACCCATCTATGCTCACCCGCCCAGCCACCCATTCTCACCCATCTATCCATCCTCACCCACCCAGCCATCCTTACCCCATCCATGCTCACCCACCCAGCCACCCATCCTCACCCATTCATCCATCCATGCTCACTCATCCAGCCACCCTCACCCAGCCATGCTCACCCATCCAGCCATGCATGCTAATCCACTCATCCATGCTCACCCAGCCATCCATCCATTGTCACCAAGCCATCCATCCATGCTCACAAAGCCATCCATCCATGCTCACCCACCCAACCGTGCTCACCCAGCCATGCTCACCCATCCATCCATGCTCACCCACCCAGCCGTATTCACCCAGTCATCCATCCATGCTCACCCAGCCATCCATCCAGGCTCACCCACCCAGTCATGCTCATCCACCCAGCCATGCTCACCCATCCATGCTCACCCACCCATCCATGCTCAGTCATTCCCAAACAAACCTGCCCCCCTTAGTCACACAAACGCCACCGGGGGTCCTAAGACTCCCTGGCTAATGGGGTCTCAGGACCAGCTTCCTGATTGGCCGAAAGAAGAAGTAGGAAGACATTAGCGAATTAGAGTCTCAGGCTCTAATCATGTGCTTATGTGCTTCAAAAAAAAACAAAAAAAACTTTAAAATCTATGTGTCTGGCACCCTGCATGTAGATTAGGGGTCGGGTGCATGGATTAGGGGAGCGGCGCCCCTATGCCCCTAATGGAGCAGCCGCCACTGCTAGCTGTATTATTTTACTATAGTCAAGTCAAGTCAGGTCACTAACCTGACCGGGCTGTCTAGCAGAGCTATTCAAATCTCCAAACTGGATGGACAGGAAAACAAATTCTTTGTCAAGTAAAGCAGCTCCTTTTTATATATTTAATCTTTACACTTAGCTGTTTGCTTGGAGTTCGACCTTAAATAATCTAGCCATATATTGGGCTCAGATGACTCCTAAGGTAAGCAGATATCCCCTAAGATGCTGGTTCTCATACCAGTGGTATGTGAAATTTAACTAAGTTCATCATCATAGTTTGGAGTTTGGGCAAATAATGAATGATATATGAATTGGATATGTATTTCTAATTATCTAAAAGCAAAATATGATGTTTAAAAAATATTTATTCCCATACAGTAGATGTTAGTAATAAATTATTTACAAGCATTACCAGAGCAAGTGGTTATGTAGTCACATTATTTTTAGCGGTATTCCCCTAGGGGCTGCTGAGTATTGTGGTCCACCTGTCACCCTGCCCAGCCAGTCACACTTTTCACCGACATCCAGAGTCATAGATCAGTCCGAGTACTTTGTTTTGTTATTTATATTAGGGGATATAACTTGGATCGGGTTTTATGAGATGCCCAGAAGAATTCAACTTTTTGGTTGGGACAAACTATGTAAACTCCATGTAAATACTACTCCTATCTCCTCCAGCTCAAACTTACTTGCAGACTATCGCACACTTCCTCCTGCACAAACTTCTCTCAGGTGCAGCTAACACATGGTTAGGCCTGACTCTGACTCCAGCCAGACCTTGCAGAAATGCCTTTTCAGGCAGGGACCCCAGGCCCCTGTGGTGCAGCCAAAAATTAGAACTTTAAATGCTAGCTGCCCTTGGTGGACTACTGCTCCCATTCAGATCTCTTCAGGCCCTGCCAGCCCTCCCGGCAGCAGCTTCCCAACTCCACTGCCCATGACACCACAGTCCTCACTGGCTCTACACCCACTCCTTTCCGGTGCATCTCTCCAGTGTTCCAGGCTGTGTGTCACTCACCGACACCTGGTGGATCCCTCCTAGAGACTTTTCTGGCGGTAAATTCCACTGTTCTCTTCTGCTCCTGGTCAGGACACCCCTTTGGTTTGTACGAGGGTCCCTATGACTCCTGAGCTCCAGGCCCAAGGTCACCCCCCCAGACTGGGGGGCTCCCTCAAAGGCCCTGACAGCTAGTACTCCATCTCCCAGTTCTTCTGCCCAAATTCTCCTCCCCAGCTGGGCTTACCCTGGGTATTTAAGGAGGCCTTCCCCCTGCCAATTCAAGTTGGGGATTGGTCAGGGCTCCTCAGAATACCCCAGGCAGCCCCACCTCCCTTCCCCTCCTCCTCTTCTAGCACCTTCTAGAAGCCAGAGGGAGGTAAACGAGAAGTGACATCACCTGTGAGTCCCCAGCTGCTACTTTGAGCCACTCCCAGCCCAACAAACCAAAACAAACAGGCTGCTTAAATTTACCTATCCTCAAAAAAAGCTCTCACTCTAGTACCTACCTAAGTAAAGGGTACTACACATGCAATCCCATATACACAATCCTTTATCCACAGTTGATCCAGAGGAAGACGAAAAACCCCAGCGAAGCATGATCCAATTTGGTACAGCAGGGGAAAAAATTCCTTCCTGAAATTGGATATTCCCTGGATCAACTTTACCTATAAATGTTAGGATCCAGTTATATAAGGGTCGCTGGTTCGAATCCCAACCAAGGCACTACCTGCCTGGAGTTTGCATGTTCTCTCTGTGCCTGTGTGGGTTTCCTCCAGGTACTCCGGTTTCCTCCCACACTCCAAAGACATGCTGGTAGGTTAATTGGATCCTGTCTAAAGTGGCTCTACTATGTATGAATGTGAGTTATGGACCTTAGATTGTAAGCTCCTTGAGGGCAGGGACTGATGTGAATGGCGGCAGTACCTACAATAAATAATAAAATAAATAAAAATATTATGTACATTTAGGAAACAATCCAGGCCTTTCTTAAAGCAATCTACTGAGCTGGACAGAACCACCTCTGGAGGGGGTCTATTCGACATTTTCACAGCTCTTACTGTGAAGAAACCTTTCCGTATTTAGAGATGAAATCTCTTTTCTTCCAGATGTAAAGAGTGCTCTGTGATGAACTTAAAGTGAATAACTCAACACCAAGTTCACTTAGGAATACATTCAGTTCCTTCATAGCTGAGCTCCTCCATGCCTCTTATCAGTTTGGTTGCCCTACTCTGCACTTTCTCCATTTCCTCGATATCCTTTTTGTGAACTGATGCCCAAAATTGATATTGTGGTTTTCCTAAAAGTGTAAATACTTAAAGAATATTAAGAAACAGTAGGACATTGAAAATACAAGATTATTAAAACTCCTATACAGTGATAATATCTGCTCACGAGGGTCATGTTACACAATGTTTTGTAATAACTTGGAATATGGAATGAAAATCACACACATATGCAGCATGTGCCATTTAATATATATATATTTATATCTACTCTAATGTAGTGCCCTTTTTACCCAAGAGTAACCCTTAAAATAATTTTCAGGTCTTGGGGAACCCTTACTAAAACCATGGTGAGTAGGAAGAATACTCCTTACAGTGGTAGTCACTACGAAGAATATACCTTACAATGGTGGTCAGTAGACCGAATAACCCTCACAGGGGTGGTCAGTAGAAAGAATATACCTTACAGGGATGGTTGGTAGGAGGAATACCCCTTATAGGGGTTGTCAGTAGGAAGAATACTCCTTACAGTGGTAGTCACTAGGAAGAATACACCTTACAGTGGTGGTCAGTAGGAGGAATACCCCCTATAGGGGTGGTCAGTAGAAAGAATACCTCTAACAGAGGTGGACAGTAGAAAGTATGTCCCTTACAGGGGATTTCAGTAGGAAGAATACGCCTTATAGGGGTCATCAGTAGGAAGCATACTACTTACAGTGGTAGTCACTAGGAAGAATACACCTTACAGTAGTGGTCAGTAGGAAGAATACCCCCTATAGGGGTGGTCAGTAGAAAGAATACCTCTAACAGAGGTGGACAGTAGAAAGTATGTCCCTTACAGGGGATTTCAGTAGGAGGAATACGCCTTATAGGGGTCATCAGTAGGAAGCATACTACTTACAGTGGTAGTCACTAGGAAGAATACACCTTACAGTAGTGGTCAGTAGGAAGAATACCCCCTATAGGGGTGGTCAGTAGAAAGAATACCCCTCACAGGGGTGGTCAGTAGAAAGAATACCCATTACAGGGGTGGTCACTAGGAAGAATACCCCTTATAGGGGTGGTCAATAGGAAGAATACCCCTTGCAGGGGTGGTCAGTAGGTAGAATACCCCTTATAGGGGTGGTCAGTAAGAAGAATACCCCTTACAGTGGATGTCAGTAGGAAGAATACCCTTTACAGATAAAAAAACATCATTGGTGTCATGTGGCTCTGCTAAGCAGCAATGTCTCTGGAACTAGGAAGACACCAGCTCAAGAAACCCCTAGCAACCCCTGGAGGAACTTTGGCTGAGAACAGCTGAAATAGACCATTCACACCAGTCTATAATACTATAGTATCTTACAATCGACTTATTCTACTAAAGTCACACCTACTTAAACACATGAACTAGGGTCATTTTTTATGTCAGCCAATTCACCTACCAGTTTTTAATGGGATATCTATGGGACCTGGAGGTGTTTTAATAAGGTATGATATTACGCAATAAAAATAAATAAATCCCATACATTTCTGAACTGCATATTATAAAAAGCATGACACTGTGACATAAATGTGACAGCAAAAAAAATGAATGCAGACTTTGGCACTAAGGATTTTAAAGGAATAATGTCACGGACCTGGGCAATTCAAGAAAAGCATATGGAGTGCCCCCTACTTAGGTAGGAGCTAGCGAGTTTTTTTTTTTTTTTTTGGTGAGGTGAGGAAAATTTAGTCAGGCCTGACTGAGTGCAGGTCTGATTGTTTTTGTTTCTGGGCTGGGAGTGGCTCAGTTAGGACTGGGTGATTCACAGAGGAGGCCCCTTGGGACCTCCCACTTCTTTCCAGAAGCTGGTAGAATGTCCTGGACAGAGAGTTGGGAGGGAGGTGTAGCCACCTGGGGTATTTTAAGGAGCCCTGACCAATTCCCAATCTGGATTAGCAGGGGGCAGGCCTCCTTAAATACCCAGGGTCAGCCCAGTCTAGGAGGAGAGAGTTGGAAGAGCTGGAATGTAGCTTAGGTTGCTGACGCCCCACAGGGAGCCCCCAGTCTGGGAGGGGTGACCTTGAAGCTGCGGAGCTTGAGGAGTGGAAGGGTTTCCTCATACAAACCCCAGAGGAATAATGACAAAGGGAGCAGGAGAGCAACAGAGAGTGCTACTGGAGAAGCTCAGCAAGGAGTCCAACAGTGGTCGGTGAGTGGCACACAACCTGGAAAGCTGTAGAGGCATGCCTGAGCAGATTGGGGGGTGAAAGACAATCTGAAAGGATGCAGAAGTCAGTGAGGGAGTCTGGTGCTACCATGGTGGTGGTGAAGGTCGTCGCAGCTGAAGTGGCTGGCAGGGCCTGGAGGAAGAGGATGGGCTGGGAGTAGTAGTCAATCAAGCCGGCTAGCACAGTAGTAACTTTTATTCTACACTTTGGGGCCAGCTGTCTCTACCTGTAATGGGTGGTTTGGAGGTCCTGCTCACACTATAGCAGGCCTCATCATGTGCTAGCTAGGCTGAAGAAACGCCAGAGGCCTAGTAAATTTCTTTCTAGGCCTCATGTGGAGAAATAAGAAAACTGCAATCGTGCAGCAAGTTATGTGCTGGAGTGAAGAAGGAGGAATGTATATACGGAGGTGTATATAGAGGTCACATGTAAATTAAACTAATTTTCAGGTTAATCCAACAACATCCCAACTCCCATCCAAGTTCAATTCCCCTAATAAAACAAAACAAAGTACCAGCCTTTTCTGTGACTCTGAAAGCGATATAGATGTGATTGAGGGCAGTGTGAGCAGGTTGACAACAGCAACCAGTCACCTCTAAGGGGTCCTTGGCTACACATATGATGAAAAATACATAAGCCCATGTTACCTTGAATGAAAACTGTATATAAAAATGACAGAGCATGGCCCGGATCCCTCCCACCCTTTAGATCCTTACTACTAGTCCTGTAATGTGACAAATGTCTGCTCTATCCAGGAGGGGTTGTGGTCAAGCTAAAAGTGAATGTAAATCCCAGATCTATTTTTTGATATGCCTCACTGTATACAGTCTTAATTTTTGAATCTGTTGTTTCTTACTTGATCGCGATCCTGCCAGTAACAGCACTTCCTGTTGCAGGCTGGCAGCAGAAAGCCACACCCTCTCAATTAGCAGCAGCTCTGTCAACCTGCTTTACAACCTTTTAAGCTGGCCGTAAGACTGCCTATCTGAGCTAATCAGCAGCCCAATGGCAACAAAAGGAGTGCACATGACAGGCTGACAACGCTGCTGCTAATTGTGAGATTGTAACTTAGCATTGTCAGCCTGCAACAGGAAATGGTGTTACTGACAGGATCTCCAGGTAAGAAACTTTGCAAAAGATTAAAAAAAAGATTTGCTTAAAAGCAAAATTAAACCCTCCTATTCCTTTAAAGCCAAGGAAGCTGCCATCTTTTCCTCTGTTTGATTTGTAGTAGTTCCAGTGATACACATGTTATTATATTATTATATTATATAATACATTTATTACAATAATTATATTATTGTACAGGATTTATATAGCGCCAACAGTTTGTGCAGCGCATTACAATATAAAGAGAGACATTACAGCAACAGCACAATTCAAAACAAGAGGGTTAGAAGGGATCCTGCTCCTGCGAGCTTACAATCTAAGGGGGGGGGGGGGGGCTGGTGAAACAAAAGGTAGGGACTGTGAGGGATGAACTGATGAGGGGAGTCGAAGGTTCCGTTGTTAGCTGGAGGCAGGATAGGCCTCCCTGAAGAGATGATTTTTCAGGGATCGCCTAAAAGTGGACAGAGTAGAAGATAGGCGGACAGATTGGGGTAGAGAGTTCCAGGGGATGGGAGAGGCTCTGGAGAAGTCCTGGAGACGAGCATGGGAGGAGGAGACAAAGGAGATAGCGAGCAGAAGGTCTTGGGAAGAGTGAAGAGGACGATTTGGGTGATATTTGGAGATAAGATTGGTGATGTAGCTTGGGGCAGAATTATAAATGGCTTTGTATGTCATGGTTAGGGTTTTGAATTTTATTCTTTGGAAAATGGGAAGCCAGTGGAGGGATTGGCAGC
>BLSH010530744.1:796347-827262 GCA_018402905.1 Glandirana rugosa
TGCCCCTGCAAGCTTACAATGTAAGGGGGGGGGCTGGTGAAACAAAAGGTAGGGACTGTGAGGGATGAACTGATGAGGGGAGTCGAAGGTTCCGTTGTTAGCTGGAGGCAGGATAGGCCTCCCTGAAGAGATGATTTTTCAGGGATCGCCTAAAAGTGGACAGAGTAGAAGATAGGCGGACAGATTGGGGTAGAGAGTTCCAGGGGATGGGAGAGGCTCTGGAGAAGTCCTGGAGACGAGCATGGGAGGAGGAGACAAAGGAGATAGCGAGCAGAAGGTCTTGGGAAGAGTGAAGAGGACGATTTGGGTGATATTTGGAGATAAGATTGGTGATGTAGCTTGGGGCAGAATTATAAATGGCTTTGTATGTCATGGTTAGGGTTTTGAATTTTATTCTTTGGAAAATGGGAAGCCAGTGGAGGGATTGGCAGCGAGGAGTGGCGGGCACCGAACGGTTGGTAAGGTGGATGAGTCATGATAGACTGAAGAGGGGATAGCTTGCTGACAGGTAGGCGGGAGTTACAATAGTCAAGGCGAACGATAACAAGGGAGTGAATAAGTTGCTTAGTAGTGTCAACGGTTAGGAAGGGACGTATTTATTTGGGTAGAATATTGTAAGCAAATGATATCTCTATGCGTTTCCTGATTTTTAAATCACTCACCTCACAATATTCTACCCAATTATCTTCCTTAACCAATTTATTGGGATACCCCCCTAAATGGGGCATCAGGAGGTCATGGATCATGCAGATGATATTTGTGCATTTATAATTGTATGTACATTTAAAAATTTGATGGATCTGGGGAATATGTATCAATCCTGAATTCACTTTATTAATTATTTATTAATACATTGCATTATCATGGAACTGTTGTTTCTCTCTGATTATGTGTATATGTAATTTTACTTGTTAAATCTCCTTAATAAAAACTTTTTATCATGATCCATCTTTTACCTTATTCTTACCACGTGTGTCATTTAAAGTCCCAACCCAATCTATTACTTTACCAAGTACCAGGGATGGAAGCTCATGACCCTACTATGCCATGGCTTCATTTAAAGTCCCAAACCTTCCCCATCCCCATTTTTCTTAGTTCCACTTTAGGAAAATGGTATGGAATGAGGCATTTGGCTTGCGGTTGTGGAACAGCCCCATTGACTGGAATGGCCGAGTCTGTAGGGAAGATTGCTGCTAGTCAACTCAACATGCTGATCTACATTTGCTGCAGAGCATCACTACCCCAGCATGTGCACAGCCCCCAGTGGCTGTATTTTACACTTTAGGCTGGTGGCTGCGTGCCAAAAACCATAGCTTGGCCATCTGTTTTTACTGCCTTCTGGCCACCCATGTGACAGAGGCATTAATTAGCTAAGAATCTTGATGGTCATTTAAGAATTGAACTGTGGGCAAATAGCTTGAAGTGATTGTAAACACGGATGATCAGTAATTTCACAATATCATTTATATTAATGAGTTCTCATAATGCCTGCGAGCCTGTATAGACAGTGGGATGAAAACGTGATGACACAAGACATACACTGACCACACTATCAAGGATTGGGAGCCATGCTAGCGTGGTCAGTTTACTCTGAGGAGGAGGGACACAGGTAGGATCAGCCAGGTATTACTGTATATCTCACTTGCAGCAAAAAATACGGACAGCACACCACACATTTAATTACCTTAAATAGGCAGTAACAAGGTTTTTAGGTTTACAACCACTTTAATAGAGAGAAATGAATATACATGAGAGTGGTTTGCCTGCCAAAGGAGTTTCATTTCTGACCATCCAGTCCTGAGATTTGCACAGCTCTAGCACACAGCACATTCCTGTCTGTCATTACAGGAGTCCTGATTTTTCTTTGCAACCATTAACTAACACTTATAGGTCTTGTCTCTCCTCCAGCATGTGACTGGACAGTGAAAGGAGAATCAGCACATTGATGAGCTTATCTTTCTATAACTCTGCTCTCTCCTCATATTAGCATGCACCATGCACTGCAGCACAACCGACTGCTGCGTCTCCCTTCCCCAGTCTAAACTCTGCTGTACAGTGGATTGCAAGAGATTGATACCAAGTCAAACTAAGATAGTTACACTGTTTGTATTTTAACTGCTGCAATACTGGGCACTTTTCCCCCCTTCCTGCCCAGGCCAATTTTCAGCTTTCAGCGCAGTCGCACTTTCAATGACAATTGTCTAGTCATGCAACGCTGTACTCAAACTAAATTTTTATCATTATTTTGAAACGGATAAGGCTTTCTTTTGGTGGTATTCAATCACCACTGTTTTTTTTTTACATTTTTGCTAAAAAAACAAAAAAAGACAGAACATTTAAAAAATAGGTATTTTTTCTCCTTCACTGACGTGCGCTCATGAGGCTGCATTTTTGGGACACTGATGAGGCTACACTGATGGACACTGATGAGGCAGCACTGATGGGCACTAATGAGATGGCACTGAAGGGCACTGATGAGGTGGCAATGATGAGGAGGCAATAATATGCAGCACTGATGGGCACTGATATGCAGTACTGATGGGCACTGATATGCAGCAATGATGAGCACTGATAGGCGGCACTTTTGGGCACAGATAGGTGGCATTTATAGGAACTGATAGGTGATACTAATGGGCATTGATAGATGGCACTGATGGGCACTGATAGGTGGCACCGATGGGCACTGATAGGCGGCACTGATAGGCCCTGATGGGCAGCACTGATGAGCAGGCACTGATGGGTACTGGAAGGTAGCACTGATTGGCATCAGTGATGGTCACTGATTGGCATCACTGATAGGTACTGATTGACGTCACTGATGGGCACAGATTGAAAACACTGCTGGGCACTGACTGACTTTACAAATGGGCACTGACTGGCATTACTGTTGGGCAGTGTTGGGGCAGGGCACTGGTAATCTGTGCAGGTCTCCCCTGTGAGGAAATGCGGCTGATCGGCTCTCCTCACCTCACACTCTGTCAGTGTGAGAGGACAGCCTATAGTGGGCATTTCCTTGTTTACATGTGATCAGCTGTGATTGGACACAGCTGATCACATGGGTAAAGAGCTGTGTCATCGGCTCTTTACTGAGATTGGAGATGCACTGGGTCCCGGGGACAAAGTGTGCCGCCGATCACCGTGCTGCGCACCGGAGAGAGTGGGATGACGTCCTATGACGTTGTTCCAGAACAATAGAACCACCCCACAGTCGTCATTTCCCTATACGGCTGGCGGGAGATGGTTAGAAATACACTTAAGGATACATTAATGTATCTAGAGATGCATCTTTTATACCTGCCTAATGTAAATGCTCACATACAGTATCTCACAAAAGTGAGTACACCCCTCACATTTTTGTAAATATTTTATTCTATCTTCTCATGTGACAACACTGAAGAAATTACACTTTGTTACAATGTAAAGAGGTGAGTGTACAGCTTGTATAACAGTGTAAATTTGCTGTCCCCTCAAAATAACTCAACACACAGCCATTAATGTCTAAACCGCTGGCAACAAAAGTAAGTACACCCCTAAGTGAAAATGTGCAAATTAGACCCAAAGAGTCAATATGTTCTGTGGCCACCATTATTTTCCAGCACTGCCTTAACCCTCCTGGGCATGGAGTTCACCAGAGCTTCGCAGGTTGCCACTAGAGTCCTCTTCTACTCCTCCATGACGACATCACAGATGTGGTGGATGTTGGAGACCTTGCACTCCTCCACCTTCCATTTGAGGATGTCCCACAGATGCTCAATAGGGTTTAGGTCTGGAGACATGCTTGGCCAGTCCATCACCTTTGCCCTCAGCTTCTTTAGCAAGGCTGTGGTTGTCTTGGAGGTGTGTTTGGGGTCATTATCATGTTGGCATACTGCCTTGCGGCCCAGTCTCCAAAAGGAGAGGACCATGTTCTGCTTCAGTATGTCACACTACATGTTGGCATTCATGCTTTCCTCAGTGAACTGTAGCTTTCCAGTGCCGGCAGCACTCCTGCAGCCCCAGACCATGACACTCCCACACCATGCTTGACTGTAGGCAAGACACACTTGTCTTTGTACTCCTCACCTGGTTGCCACCACACAGGCTTGACACCATCTGAATCAAATAAGTTTATCTTTTTCTCATCAGACCACAGAACATGGTTCCAGTAATCCACGTCCTTAGTCTGCTTGTCTTTAGCAGACGGCTTTCTTGTGCATCATCATTAGAAGAGGCTTCCTTCTGGGACGACAGCCATGCAGAACAATTCAATTCCGTGTGCAGCGTATGGTCTGAGCACTGATAGGCAAACCCACCCACCCCTTCAACCTCTGCAGCAATGCTGGCAGCACCCATATGTCTATTTCCCAAAGACAACCTCTGGATATGACACTGAGCACGTGCACTCAACTTCTTTGGTTGACCATGATGAGGTCTGTTCTGAGTGGAACCTGCCCTATTAAACCACTGTATGGTGTTGGCCACCATTCTGCAACTCAGTTTCAGGGTCTTGGAAATCGTCTTATAGCCTAGGCCATCTTTATGTGAGAGTGAGAGCCATAACACCAACTTTAACACACCTGCTACCCATTCACACATTTAGACCATGTAACACTAACGAGTCACATGACACTGGGAAGGGAAAATGGCTAATTGGACCCAATTTGCACATTTTCACTTAGGGGTGTACTCACTTTTGTTGCCAGCGGTTTAGACATTAATGGCTGTGTGTTGAGTTATTTTGAGGGGACAGCAAATGTACACTGTTATACAAGCTGCACATTCACTACTTTACATTGTAGCAAAGTATAATTTCTTCATTGTTGTCACGTGAAAAGATATAATAAAATATTTACAAAAATGTGAGGGGTGTACTCACTTTTGCGAGATACTGTATACCCAGCAAAGTGACTGGCCTCAGATGATACACAAAGATGAAACAAATCCTCCTACAATGGTTTTACTTGTTTATCTACAGTCTTCTCTTCCCTATACCCATTCAAAAGTGCAATTTGTGTTAAAAATCTTTCTTCATCTGTCAGCAGCACAGAGGAGGGGCGGAGAGAGTGCAGTTACGCTGTGTTAGAGCTGATTGGAGGAAAGGAACACACGTCTTTCACACAGTAGAACAACTGTGTTATGACTAGACAAGCTCTGTTCTGAGCCCCCCCCCCCTCCTCCGGACACAAATTTATCTCAGGTGTCTGGAAAACTCTCATAAGTGACTCATGCTGATAACAGAGGAAGGAAGCATCAGAGAGAAACAACGCTTAGAGCTTTGAAGAAAGATAAGTAAACACTACAGATATATGTGCTTAGCTCAGATTCCATGACTGAGGTTTACAACCACTTTAAGGAACCGTCATATGATCCAGACATACAGTAGACTGGGAATCCTGGTGCTAGGTTTATCTTTTTTGTAATCTAGTGAAAACTTGCAACCCTTCAATCATCTTTGGCAATAATGTTATAAGACTTTGTGTTTTGATTTTTCATAACTCAGACTCTGCCTGGCTGTTGACCAGACATTTCAAAATACATAGAATCAGCTAACATTGATGTTGATGATCAGGTCCAGATTTGTGGAAAGTCTACACAGGTCCCAGGTTAGAGTGTCAATAAATCAGAGGGTGATAGTCTTTCCTTCATTTTATTCTATTAGTATATTTTTATTTCTATGTAAGTATGCAAGAATAAATGTTCTGTACAGAGATAACTGAGCTTTTACAAGATACACTATGTTAATGATCCAACAAATATGTGCTTTCAATCCATATATATGTGGATCAGTCCCTTTCTAATTAAATGTGTTAAAAAATCCTACCCCACACTAATTACCTTCTATGTTCTTGCCACCTGTATGTGGAGGATTCCTTCAACCACAGCGCAGGGAATTATGGGGAAGATTCCTTGTTTTTTGTTTCAAGTGATGAAACATGCCCACGTCTTTGGTTGGTAAATTATTTGATACATAATGATGGAATTACATTGTTTTAAGATTCAGTTTAGGCAAAAAAATGAAAGTTGAATCCCCCAGCTGCTCTCAAAAATGTAAAGCCTAACTCTGGGGAAACATTTTTTCCCCAAGCATTGGGACTGTGCCTGCATTTTTATCTAGGGGAGAGGAGAGCCATGATATACTCACCTAATCCGCCAATCCTTCCAGCACAAGACCGGTCCCTGATGCTTCTGCCCCCTCCGTGGTCTAGCGGTCTTGTGCATAAAAGACTTGATGATGAGAATCTCAGTGTCGTACAGCGAACAGAGGCTTTTACATTTTAAATTTATTCTGCCTATGTCAATTTGTCAACAGCGGAACCTTTATGATTATGGTTATTTAGATCTCAGCTGTTCTATTACACTGTAACCTTAAAGCAGACAGTTGCGTCAAACTACAAGGTCCACTTATTCATTAGCACACCTTTCCTACTTTAAAACGCTGCATTCCACATTAAATATACAACCATGCGGAGAAAAAAATCAAAAATATACTTACCTTACATTCCTTATTTCTGCTTATGGCACCAAGACAAGGGTAACATCAGGGGCCTTCCAGTAAGATTGCGGGAGAGCATAAAATCCTAAAAATAAATAACATTTCTTCTTTGCTCTGTAGTGTCTGCTCGTGAGATTTGGGTGGTCCCAGGATTTCAATGAAAGGTCACTGGTGCCATGCTTTCCTAGGTGCCACATGCTTTTCTGCTTAAGGAAGAATGTAGTGAAGATGCTTAAAAGACAACCTTGCATTTTGTTGCAAGGCCCGCATTTATTAACTGCTTGCCAAACGTATTCTATATATTTATGGCAGCAAGGCGGCACTCCTACGTAGGATTAGGTACCTAGTACATGATCCCACACTTCCGGGTCTGGGATTAGACAGCGGGAGCTGATTGGCGGGTACGGCAGACTCAATGTCCGCCAGCACTCGCTAAGGCTTCGGTACACAGGCAGATCGCCATTTTGTCACTACAGAAGACATGGATCCTGTGTCTCTGCTAAGCAGGGCACTAATCCATGCCTTCTCCTAGTACACATGTCAGGCAAGCATTTAACCCTTTGATCACCCCTGATGTTGACCTCTTTCCAGCCAGTGTTTTTTATTGGATATGTTTTATAGCAGAAAGTAAAAAATATTGTTTTTTTTTGTCACTCTTTTTTGGATTATAGTGCAAAAAAATAAAAACCGCAGAGGTGATAAAATACCACCAAAAGAGAGCTCTATTTGTAGGGAAAAAAGGGTCTTAAATTTTATTTGGGTACAGTGTTGCATGAACGCGCTATTGTTAGTTAAAGCAACGCAGTGCCATATTGCAAAAAAGGGCCTTATCATGAAAAGGGGTAGACCTTCCCGGAGCTGAAGCGGTTAACCACTTCCCGGCCAGCCTATAGCAAAACGACGGCCGGGCGGTGGTTCAGTTATCCTGACTGGATGTCATGTGGTGTCTGGCAGGATAACCCACAATCGCACGCTCACGGTCTGACACATCGCATTAACGATCTCGGTAAAGAGCCTCCGTCGGGAGCTCTTTACCACGTGGTCACAGCTGTTCACAGTGTAAACAGGAAGAGCCCTGTATTGGCTTTTCCTCTACTCGCGTCTGCGGACGTGAGTAGATGAGAGCCGGTTGGCGGCTCTCCTGACATGGGGGGGTCTGCACTGATTGTTTATCAGTGCAGCCCCTCCAAGGATCACCACCCAGGACCACCAGGGATGCCACCCAAGACCACCAGGGATTTGCTGACCCCGGATCACCAGGGTGCCTACCCAGGACCACCAGGGAGCCCACCCAGGAACACCAGGGAGCCCACTCAGGACCACCAGGTAAGGCACTAAATGCCCAATACGGATTGCACTCAGTGCCCATCTCTGATGCCTGCCAGTGCTGCCTAACAGTGCCATCTATCATTGCCGCCTATCAGTGCCCACCAGTGCCACCTATCAGTGCCCACCAGTGCCACCTATCAGTGCCCACCAGTGCCACCTATTAGTGCCCAGTGCCACCTATCAGTGTTCATTAGTGCCACCTATGATTACCCATCAGTGCCTCTTATTAGTGCCCATCATTGCTGCATATCAGTGCCACCTATCAGTGCCCGTCAGTGCTGATTATCAGTGCCGCCTATCAGTGCCCATCAGTGCTGCATATAAGTGCCTCATCATCAGTGCCCATCACTGCAGCCTCCTCAGTGCCAATCAGTACTGCCTCATCAGTGTCCGTTAGTGCAGCCTCATTAGTGCCTGTCAGTGATGGAGAAAACGTATTTGTTTACAAAGTTTTGTGGAAGAAACAAAGAAAAACTTTTTTTTTCAAATTTTTCAGTATTTTCTTATTTGTAGCACAAAAAATAAAAGAATGAAGTGCCCAGTATTGAAGTGGTTAAATAAAAACCATACAGGTCATCATACACACAGGAGGCTGACTGAAGAGGTTTACTAGTTTTTTTGATGGTGATTGGTAAGGATTTAAGATTTTCCCCCCATACATGGTATCTATCTGGTGGTCACTTAGCAGCTATATTATGATGTGTTTGAGTTTAGTGATACTTAAGCACCTTTTAAAGGTGAGTTCTTTTCCTATGGTTTTATATATTTTAATAAAACGTTATTACTCTATGGGAAGCTATTTTTCACATTTGGGTACCTATTCCAATCATATGAGCTAAGAAGGATTAATCAGTTTTGAGATGTGAAGATCTAAACGGCTATGATGAATATAGTCAGTCCGACCAGTTGGAAGATATATGGGAGTCACTGGGAGTCTACAATTCACCATATGCACTATTCTGACCTTCCTATAACTTGCAAGTCATAACATTTTGTGAGCATAATTCCATAAGGTGGCGGCACATGTCGTGATTATCATTGTGGAATTAATTTAATACTACAGTGAGTCAAATGAATTATTTGGACTCTTATACTTTATAAGGACTACTGTATTTTTGTTTATTTACATCTTTCACTATTGTACTCATTGCACATGGAGGGCATTTGATATATAGAAGTCAGCTTGTTTTGTGGCTTATTTTCTGCTTTTATCTAAAACCTGTTCATTTTTTTAAAATCATGAAATCCATAATTGTCTAAGATTTGGTTAACAATTCTCTACATCTACCTATGTGTGTGTCAATAATCATAATATTGGTGTTATTCATTCACTGGCGTTCATTAAGAATAATAAAATAAACCTATAAATGAATCCTAGCTATTAAGGGGTCAAACTTCCGATAATGAATGGAAATATCTTAGCGGTTAATGGTGAGTATACGCAGATCATGGAATACATATGTACTGGAAGTCTAAGCCATAAATTTTCACAATTTATGTGCTGTACCTTATTGGCTAGAAGAACAGATGCAGGATCAATTTTGCAGTAGAAAACTGTAAAACTGACAAACGAAGAGGCCTTTGTGTCTTGAAAGCTTGTAGGATCAATTGAGCTGGTTAACCATTAAAAGGTATCATTTATAGTCTGTTCAGTTGTTTCCTATTACAAAATGAATCCCATGTGCACCATTTATGGTTGAAGAAATCTGTACTGAAATAAACACTGTTAATACAGACACACTGGTGTAGGAATAGATTAAACATCTGAGGATATTGTTGACCTAGTACATTTGACTGGGGTATTAACCTGGATATTGATATTGATGTAAGTAGTTGGAGCTTTGGATGACATGGGTAGGATACAATTCTTTTAAGGGAAATGCAGAATTATTCCTTTAAGTACAACTTTTTTCGGGTAGTAAATGAAGCAGAAATACTCATTCCAGGCTCAGGATTTCCAGAGGGACTATCCTTGAAAACTGGGCCACAAACAAGACGTTACTGTAAGGGTGAACTAGTGATATAATCTGTGGAAAAACAGGAGAGGTGTAGAAAAAGGCCTTGGGGAGAGAAAAGGGATGACGGATACACAAAGAATGCAAAAATATACTACAGATTCTCGACTTACATAACCACGTACATAACAGTCTAGCGGAATCCAGAATACCTTTTAATGTTACAGACAGGTTTATAATATATTGCTGCTCAATGATTAATCCAACTAATGAATGTTTCTAAGATTTTAAATGATTACTATTTTATGGATGAAAAATCATGGCGCCCTAGAACATCCCTGAGAAAGTCAAGAAAAAAAAAAGTAAAACAAAAAAAGAAAACGTAAAAGTGAATTTGTGAAATGAAGTGAAATTGTGGTGTAATAGAGCAGACTGAAATACTGCAGGAATGTCTGTTTACTTATTTCTATTAACACTGAAAATATTAATATTTAAAAATACAAAAAGTAAATATATTATTTTTTCATTATAAAATATATTAATCTATTTAGGATCAATTTTATAAATATAATTAATAGAAATTAAATAAATACAATTAAATATAGAACTGTTGCACACTCCATTTTGTAATTTGATATAATTTAAAATTTACTTTTCGTCTTCAAAATGCAATCGCTAAGATCTTCTGAAAATGAATTCTTGAGGGAGTATGAAAAATGCATAGAAGTCCCTAGAAACCTTGTTTTCAGTCTTTTCCTTTCTTATTTCCCCACTGCTCTTTTCCAGAAGTCTGTGCAGGGCTTGAATAAGAACATCAGGTATCTTCTGCATTAGGGATTTCATTTTTGGTTAGATACTCTCAAGCAGTCATCACAACTAAAGGATGCCAGGGTTCCTGCTTTTTTTATTACAAATCTGAAAATGGTTTATAATGGAGGCAGACCCTCCCACTTAACTGCCATTTTTAATAAAAGTCGAACCAATATAGGCACCTTTATCTATATTGCTATTTGTCCAAGCCACGTTCTGTTAGTGACAAATTGCAAAAGTTTAAAAATGATCACCAGCACACGGTTGTATCAAAACAGCGAATCAAACTTTTTATTTTTCCACTACATAATGGGTGCCGATGAAAATGTTTAAACTTTTCGGACTATGTTTGTAATGGCACCCTCTATCAGTTCAGTTCAGCACCCAATTTTATCTATCTAAAGGAGTGCACTGGTTCCTACTGATCTATGTGTTATTGTTAAATGTCCTTTAGATAAGAGCTCCGGATCTTTTAAATATTTAAAAATCTGCTTGCCAGCTTAAGTTAAAATAAAAAACAGCAGCATTCTCTGCAATACTCACCCTTTTCCTGGTGCTGACCCTGATAAGAAACAATCCGCTCATCCACTAGATTTCTGGATGGAATGATGGCCAGGTTCACTCAACCCAAGTCCTATGGGCCCAGGCTATCAAGGACATACCTGCTGGTCATGCTTTAACATGTTGGCCTTTGGTCACACTACAATACTACAATGCTACATCGTAATGTCAGCAATGTTGCCTGCCACATTGAGGAGGACCAACCACCACCATGCAAGGAAGATAACAAAGATTTAGGGATATATGATGTACATGTCACAATGTTATGTCAGCAAAGTTCTTTGCAGCATTTAGGACCAACCATAACCACTACAATGAAAGATATGACTAGGGCTCAGGGATATATGATATATAACTCCAAAAAAAGGAATGTATAAGGTGATTTTGTAAATAATAGGTGCAAGCCTTCAAGGAAGTTATTTTTTTCCTTTTTTTTATAAAGTAAAGCTGGAAATGTGCTTTCATTATTATTTTTTTTACCATTGCAAATTGGCTCTAGTAACACCATAGGCTTTGTTTACCTGTGTGAGATAGAAGGAAACTGAACCTGGTATTGCTTTAAATGTCCAGTCATGGGGAGATATAACAAATTAGCAATTTCTATGCATATGATTGGATGTTTGCACACTGGTTCACTTTCACTTTTTTGCACTTTAATATTTTTCCATCACATAGCTGTTTTGCTTATTTTTTAACACAATGTCAATATTCATTTATAATGGCCTAAAACTAAAATACTGAGAACAAATATGTAACTATTATAATAATAGGTTTGTTAAACTTATTTTAAAGTAGGAAATATTTTGCCTAAATATATATTTTTTTTAACAATCAGGATTGCTTTATTAAAGAAGAATATAGCACATTATACAAGGAAAGAAAAAGAACTGATGACATGGTATAACATAAAAGCATAGAGTACATACCTACAAAATCCAAAAAAAACATCCAGCATGAGCATATAGATATATGCAAAGCTTAAATATACATTTAATGTCGAAATAGTGTGGTATGAAAAATAAAGGCAATGACATTTTTTTGTAAATTGTCTTATTTATCTATTATTTTGCAAGTTTTAACAACTTAGCTGTTTATTTTATTGTAAGCGTATTTAAAAAAAAAAAAATGATTGCAGCGACAGTACAAGCTCAGTCCTGTGACATAAAATTCTGACTTTACTCAATGCCTGGGAATCCCTATAATGATGGGGCACTATGATGAGACACTGGCCTCCATGTATTGAATGGATTGTACAGCAGCAGATGTTGTAGGCACTGAGTTTTCCATCGTCAGTCCCAGCTGTATTCAGGCATCATTTCGGTAACGTTGTTAAGTATATCTGTGAAAGTATTCTCAGAGCAGCATAATCAATGTCATACGACTTTCTAATTTAATAGTCGCACTAAATTTACCTCATAACATTTCTTCAAAATATCTTTGAGGATGTCCATATATTATCTGCTTGAGAATAATACAAGATATTTTTTTCCCCTACCTACTTTTGGGAATTAACAGCTGGAATATGATCTCATGGTGTCTCCAATATGTTCTACGAATGAATTCTTTTATACCGCAAACTGAAATATCTACTAAATAATTCTATTCAGGCTTCTTGCAAAGTATGCACACATATGCATATATAATAGCTATGCACTTATTAAAATGCATTTATAAAGTGAATTTCCAATTCATATGGAAGGTTCGTTCGACACTGAAATAAAATAGATGAATTTCTCTAGGGGTCACATAAAAATCTGATGCTTTGTAGGAACAGCTGTTTAAACAAGTAAAAAAATAAATTTTATGATATATCTCATGATAAAATATATTATAGAATTATATTAATATATATAATTAGAGCATAGTAATTAGGGTTGAGTCTGAGTACCCATATATGCCAGTATTTTTCTACTGTTTAGAAATGGAATTGATATTAGTATTCTAGTGAAAAAATAATTGCCAATATTTTTTTATAGCATAGTATTCTTTTTTAATTGATGGATCAATTAAAATAAAACTACCACTAGGACTGAGACTACCAGCTGGCTCAACATCAACAATTTTGTATGCCAGTTAACTATCATTAGCACATATAGGTGCTATAACACATCGAAGAGAACATATACTGTTTTTGCAAATTTTTTATTTTTCCTATTTTAGTCAGTATTAAATAATACTTTTTTATTTGTTATTCCTTTTTCACGTAGTAAATGTTACCCAAAAATATTTGCTTCTCTTTGGCTTTTTATTAAGCTGATACTGTAAATACTGATCAGTATGAATTTTCAGTCTGACAAAAGCAGTCAAAATATGTTCAGATACATTCTGGTTTGGGTCCTGCAGCCTGGAGGCTTTGTAAAGCTTTGAGTGGGATAAAGCCTGCATTCATAGGTCCACATCTTAGTTGGTAGCCAGACCTGGTTTTTAGTCTAAACTGTCCACAGGCCTTTATATATGTGAGCTGACTGATGCTCAGGGCTGTCTCTGTGTTTCTGCTGTGGAAGCCTGCTGCTGTGTGAAAACGCTAACTGCTGACAGAATACTAAAAAGGTACAAGAGCTGCTTGTTTGTTTTAGGAAACCCATTAGGGAAACCCTGTTAGCCACGGAGTTAGTGGCTCAAACGGGCAGACTTTTTTTTTATTTAATGCTATGGACTTGCTGAGCAAAGCCCTCCTGCATTAAAACAATGTGTGTTCACTGCTTTGCTGAATAAAAGGGCAGGGCAAACCTGCTTGGACTGTTCATGGGCATTCCTGTCTCATGCATGGGATAATTGGTTCCTGTCTAAATTGTCCTTATGTCTGTGCGTGTATGTATGTGAGATAGTGAGATAGATTGTAAGCTCCTTGAGGGCAGGGTCTGTTGTGTATATACAATACTGCCTACATTCCTAAATTGTTGGTGTTTTATTTTACAGTATATTACCAAAAGTATTGGGACACCTGCCTTTACACACATGAACTTTAATCTTAGTCCGAAGGATTCAATATTGAGTTGGCCCACACTTTGCAGCTATAACAGCTTTAACTCTTCTGGGAAGGCTGTCCACAAGGTTTTGGAGTGTGTCTATGGGAATGTTTCACCATTCTTCCAGAAACGCATTTGTGAGGTCAGGCACTGATGTTGGACTAGATGGACTGGCTCACAGTCTCGCTCTAATTCATCCCAAAGGTGTTCTATTGGTTTGAGGTCAGGAAGTTCCTCCACCCCAAACTTGCTCATCCATGTACTTATGGACCTTGCTTTGAGCACTGGTGCGCAGTCATGTTGGAACAGGAAGGGACCATCCCCAAACTGTTCCCACAAAATTGGGAGCATGAAATTGTCCAAAATGTCTTGGTATGTTGACGTCTTAAGAGTTCCCTTCACTGGAACTAAGGGGCCAAACCCATCCCCTGAAAAACAGGAACTTGACTGTGCAGGTCAGTCAAGTTCCTTCACCCCAAAGTCGCTCATCTATGTCTTTATGGACCTTGCTTTGTGCAAGGGGGGATTATGGTGTGGGGTTGTTTTTTTACGGGTTGGGCTTGGCCCCTTAGTTCCAGTGAGGGGAACTCTTAAGGCGTCAGCATATCAAGACATTTTGGAAAATTTCATGCTCCCAACTTTGTGAGAACAGTTTGGTGATGGCCCCTTCCTGCTCCAACATGACTGCGCATCAGTGCAAAAAGCAAGGTCCACAAAGACATGGATGAGTGAGTTTGGGATGGAGGAATTTGATTGGCCTGCACAGAGTCCTGACCTCAAACTGATAGAACACCTTTGGGATGAATTAGATCGGAGACTGCGTGCCAGGCCTTCTCGTCCACATCAGTGCCTGACTTCACAAATGTGCTTCTGGAAGAATGGTCAAACATTCCCATAGACACTCCTAAACCTTGTGGACAGCCTTCCCAGAAGAGTTGAAGCTGTTATAGCTGCAAAGGGTGGGGCCAACTCAATATTGAACCCAGAGACTAAGACTGGGATGCCATTAAAGCGGAGTTCCACCCTAAAGTGGAACTTCCGCTGGTTGGATTCCTCCCCCCCTCAGGTGTCACATTTGGCACCTTTCGGGGGGGAGGGGGAAGAGGACACCTGTCTTTAGACAGGTGTCCTTTTCCACACTTCCGGGAGCTCTGGCCGGCGGACGCGGCCGCTGACGTCAGAAGCCTGGCTCCCTCCTCCCTGCTCGCTCTGCTACTGGCCGCCTGGCCAGTAGCAGAGCGCGGCAGAGCTCGCGCATGCGCAGTAAGGTGCCCGGCGTGAAGCTGTACTGCTTACACGTCCGGGTTCCCTTACCCGCGATGGAGGCGGCTGCACCCGTCCCCCGATCCGAAGATCGGCGGCGGGTGCCGACATCGCTGGACTCCAGGACAGGTAAGTGTCCTAATATTAAAAGTCAGCAGCTACTGTATGTGTAGCTGCTGACTTTTAATTTTTTTTTAACCCTCGGACCTCCTCTTTAAAGTTCATGTGCGTGCAAAGGCAGGTGTCCAAATACTTTTGGTAATATAGTGTGTGTGTGTATATATATATATATATATATATATATATATATACACAGTATTCCACAAAAGTGAGTACACCCCTCACATTTTTATAAATATTTTATTCTGTCTTTTCATGTGACAACACTGAAGAAATGGCACTTTGCTACAATGTAAAGTAGTGAGTGTACAGCTTGTATAACAGTGTAAATTTGCTGTCCCCTCAAAATAACTCAACACACAGCCATTAATGTCTAAATCGCTGGCAACAAAAGTGAGTACACCCCTGAGTGAAATTTTCCAAATTGTCAAAATTATGTGTAGTCACCATTATTTTCCAGCACTGCCTTAACCCTCTTGGGCATGGACTTCACCAGAGCTTCACAGGTTGCCACTGGAGTCCTATTCCACTCCTCCATGACAACACCACGGAGCTGGTGGATGTTAGAGACCTTGCGCTCCTCCACCTTCCATTTGAGGATGCCCCACAGATGCTCAATAGGGTTTAGGTCTGGAGACATGCTTGGCCAGTCCATTGCCTTTACCCTCAGCTTCTTTAGCAAGACAGTGGTCGTCTTGGAGGTGTGTTTGGGGCCGTTATCATATTGGAATACTGCCCTGCAGCCCAGTCTCCAAAGGGAGGTGATCATGATCCGCTTCAGTATGTCACAGTACACGTTGGCATTCATGGTTCCCTCAATAAACTGCAGCTTCCCAGTGCCGGCAGCACTCATGCAGCCCCAGACCATGACACTTCCACTGCCATGCTTGACTGTAGCCAAGACACACTTGTCTTTGTATTCCTCACCTGGTTGCCGCCACACTCGCTTGACACCATCTGAACCAAATAAGTTTATCTTGGTCTCATCAGACCACAGGAAATGGTTCCAGTAATCCATGTCCTCAGTCTGTCTGTCTTCAGCAAACTGTTTGTGGGCTTTCTTGTGCATCATCTTTAGAAGAGGCTTCCTTCTGGGACTACAGCCATGCAGACCAATTTGATGCAATGTGTGGCGTATGGTCTGAGCACTGACAGGCTGACCCCCCACCCCTTTAACCTCTGCAGCAGTGCTGGCAGCACTCATACATCTATTTCTCAAAGACAACCTCTGGATATGCCGTTGAGCACGTACACTCAACTTCTTTGGTCGACCATGGAGAGGCCTGTTCTGAGTGGAACCTGTCCTGTTAAACCGCTGTATGGTCTTGGCTATCATGCTGCAGCTCAGTTTCAGGGTCTTGGCAATCTTCTTATAGCCTAGACCATCTTTATGTAGAGCATCAATTCTTTTTTTCAGATCCTCAGAGAGTTCTTTGCCATGAGGTGCCGTGTTGAACTTCCAGTGACCAGTATGAGAGAGTGAGAGCGATAACACCAAATTTAACACACCGGCTCCCCATTCACACCTGAGACCTTGTAACACCAATGAATCATATGACACCGGGGAGGGAAAATGGCTAATTGGGCCCAATTTTGGACATTTTCACTTAGGGGTGTACTCACTTTTGTTGCCAGCAGTTTAGACATTAATGGCTGTGTGTTGAGTTATTTTGAGGGGACAGCAAATTTACACTGTTATACAAGCTGTACAATCACTACTTTACATTGTAGCAAAGTGTAATTTCTTCAGAATTGTCACATGAAAAGATATAATAAAATATTTACAAAAATGTGAGGGGTGTACTCACAGATATATACAGATACTGTATATATATATATCTACAAATGTAGTTAATAAATGACTTTTTTATGTCTATAGTGCACATTGCTAAGGCTTCATCTGTTGCCAATAATCTTCCCAATTAAGGCACATCCCTTATTGTAATGCTATGTATCAAACATGTTATTCTTATACATTTATGTCAGAGGAAAGCGTACTTTTAAACCTTTAAAGGTAGCTACATATTGTAGTAAATTGTAAGGTATTGTTAAAATTGGAAGCAGGTTTTATAACATATCACACTTAAGATTTCCAGCATGGAGGTAAAATTAACCAGTGACTGTGATTCTCAGTTATAGCACAGGTACAATATTAAAGGGACTTAGCATCTGATATTTTTCCATTTTTAAGTGTAAAATGTATTATTATTTTTTTTTACCGCTCAGATCACTTTCCATTAAAATACTTCATCTGCCTGTCTGTGCACAACTTGGCTGTGTTCACAAATGTCTGTTACAGATCAGCCCCTGCTGCAGCCTCTCACTTTGCAATGTGCCAAAAAGTTCCAACGTTGCTGTTAAATACACAAGAAAATGCACATAAGTAAATGAGATCTCTGCCGTTATAGCCTGTGTCACTGTTCCCATCTGTGTATTTTCATCCAGAACATATGTAGATCAACATGTAGTGTTTTTGTTATATTTTGATTAAAACACATCTGTCATAGCAATGAATAGACATGGAAATCATAATACAAGCATTTTAGATTTACTTAAAAAGGGGACCCTGTCACCAGACCTTAAAGTGTAATTTTAAAAGGTAAGGAATACAGATTTACTTACAGTTGGTTATATTTTAAAAAAAAACAGTGTTATAGACATTGGAAAAAAAGAGGAATCAGACATTTCTGGGTGTGTCTGATTCTTCCTCTACATCAGCGGCTCTGACAGTGGCTCCCACACACAGCCTCACAATATGACATCTGACAGTGCTAAGTCGGACGAGCAATGGTAAGCCACATAGTCGGGGGATCTTATGCAAATAGCTCAATAGTAATTACAGAAGTATCAGATACTTCTCATTTTTCTAGCACCTTAATCAAATTATTGTCCAGAATAGAAATAGTAACTACAAGTAATGCTGTATTACTTTAACTTTTAAGATTAAGCTTTTAGGTCTACTGACAGGGTCTCTTTAATAAAGAATGTTACCTCTTTTTCTAGAAAATGCAACTTCTACTTTCTAAATTTCTCAGATAGGATTTTCAGGGCAACATAATTTATATTCCAGTTAAAACATTTTTTTCTTTATTATATATACACATTATAAAAAATATATATATCATATATTTAAAAACAACTAATGGGTGAAAGTTTGTACAACATATTACATTGTAGCAGACCCCAATTTTCAACCCAGACAACTTTATACACATAAATTCTGTTTTATTTCTTCATTTTGTCCTCCGAATGGGTAAGTCAACGCGTTTCAATATCTTTATCTTCCTCAGGGGTAACAATATGCCACTATATCAAATGTACATATACAATTTCATCAGTAATTTCTTTAAACATCCAATGTCTCATCAGGGCATGCATCAACATCAAAAGCCTAATTTTCAGTGCCTATATCACAGCATCCAACTGCAAAGTTATGCATTGTACCCTGTGCTAAGCATGGTATACTGTGGTAAGCATGGTATATTGTGGTAAGCATGGAATACTGTGTTGTGCATGGTATACTGTGGTAAGCATGTTATACTGTGGTATGCATGGTATACTGTGGTAAGCATGGTACACTGTGGTAAGCATGGTATACTGTGGTATGCATGGTATACTGTGGATCCACAGTCCATACCAAAATTGACCCACAGTGGATACCATGCATAACATTGCAGTTGGATGCTGTGATATAGGCTCTGAAATGGATGTTTAGGGGGCTCATATACAACCTTTATATTCCTGCAATAAACCAGTGGGATAATGCAAATAGTCAAAGCTGTGCACCTGCCTGCCACTTTAAAAGGGAGGATGTACTTGTAGGCAGTTGGGTGGGGGGGGCTATGCCAGTACAGAATATACACATGGCATGGCTTTTCTGTGTCTATTGCAATCCCTATCAATGGGCAGCACAGTGGTGTAGTGGATAGCACTTTCGCCTGCCAGCAAAAGGGTTGCTGGTTTGAATCCCAACCATGATACTACCTGCCTGGGGTTTGCATGTTCTCTCTGTGCCTGCGTGGGTTTCCTCCGGGTGCTCCGGTTTCCTCCCACACTCCAAAGACATGCTGGTAGGTAGATTAGATCCTGTCTAAATTGACGGCGCTATATAAGTACCTGTAATAAAAAAAATAAATATCAATTGAAGAGATGGGGGGGGGGGGGGGCAAAGTTGCTACCTTGCTTTGGAGCCCATTTTGTCTAACATTGGCGATACATGGTTCATGTTTTTTTGATAAGCCGGTGATTCCCCCATCCACACATTTGAACTGGATGGAGGAATCCTCTCCACTGTGTCATTGTATTGTGACAGAGGGGCTTCCCTGCTGTCAGAATACACTGATTAGGGATGCAGTCGATTGGCTGCATGGGCTGATCAAAGCAAAATTTTCCAACAAGCTGGATTGTGAGATGTGGATTGATAGAACAGCCATACATGGATCAAAATTTGGCCAGCTTCTGCTGATCTAGCCAAATTTCAATGCATGTATGGCCAGCTTTAATCCATCTCTGCCAGTGAGAATGTGCATACCTCTCTCATTTCCCAAGTTAACACATAGACATACATTTCACTACCATACAATTGCCTATGTAAAGTATATACACTCAATAGATACCTACCATACAACATTTATGTTAACAGTAACATTAGTCTCTCTCCCCAGAACTCCTTGTCTGTCCAGAAGATTTTTCCCTACAGCCCTGGTGCCCAACTGGCAGCCCTTTGACACTTTTTGTGTGGACCTCAAGGTCCTGCAGACATCCATCTGTGTTTCCCTATTGCCCATAGTCTTTGACTAAATCCTGTTTTGTGTTTGCTGTCTCAGACACTCAATAATATGTGCAGCTCTTGGGCAATGTCAGAGGAACACTGAAGGCCCCCTACCAAGAAAGTTGACCATCACTGCCCTACAAAAGGCTGTGGTCTGAGGTTTTGGTGGCCCCTTGGATATCCCTAATGTCCCCTGATTAACATGACCAGGCAACCGTCATCTAATGTCCACAGTCATGTTATGACCTTCAGTTTTTTACACTGAGAATTCTTGCTTATTCTGTTATGCATGAGTTCCTTAACACAAGAAAAAATATTGGTCATTGTGCAGTGCTTTTTTTTAAAGCCTGCTGTCAGCTTAAATCTGCATGATTAGGCCCCATTCACACTTCATGTAACAAGAACGCATGTTCCCACTTGTGGTTTTTGTTTGCACATCTTTCAGGCGTTTGGGCGCATAGGGCAATTCATTTATTTAAACGGGCACCCTATGCATGACAAATGCCCCAAAAAAACTCATGTGCCAAAGTTTGGAACTGAGCCAGGTATGTTTGGTGACACACGCTTTGTCACACAACAAGCATAGAAAAATCGCACTGGGTTTGGGTATAACCAAAAGTGTATTGTGCATTTTGCCGCACTTTTGAAAACGCGGGCAGCAACGTGAGATTCTGACCATGTTTTAATAGTGGCTAAGTGTGAATGCAGCCTAACTGGTTACAATCAGTTACAATAAAGTTAGGGGGATTCCAGTGCATACTTTTGTGTGCCTGTATATTGATTGGCAACCAGAAAAAAAAAAGTTTCAGACACCAGAATTACTGAGCAAGAAATGATTATAAAGAGAGGGGAAAAGGAAATGATTAAAACACCACTAAAAATAATAATTCTAACATTTCATCAGCCTTTTTTAAAAAAAAAAAAAATCCACTAGATTCACACAACTTTCATCCAGGGTTCACACATTTTTCCAGTTGAATCAAATTAGAAAATCTGCAAATCTTGGATGAAAGTTGTGTGAATCTTTCAGTTGCTTGCATGAAACAGGGCCAGCTCTACCACTTTGCGGAGTAGGCGGCCGCCTAGGGCACCTGGCTGATGGTTTCCCTACTCTCCGTTTCCCACCGGTCTCCAGTAGGTCAGTGTAATGGTCAGGCAGGTTAGTGTAGGGGTCAGGTGGGTTAGTGTAGGGGTCAGGTAGGTTAGTGTAGGGGTCAGGTAGGTCAGTGTAGGGGTCAGGTAGGTTAGTGTAATGGTCAGGTAGGTTAGTGTAATGGCCAAGTAGGTCAGTGTAGGGGTCAGGTCGGTCAGTGTAGGGGTCAAGTAGGTTAGTGTAGGGGTCAGGTAGGTCAGTGTAATGGTCAGATAGGTCACATGGATTACATTGGCAGGGCAAAGGGGGTGGAGTCAGGGACGGGGCCAATGGGGTGACAAAATGAGGTTTCGCCTTGGGTGTCAAAAATCCTTGGATGAATCCATGCCTGGAGATCCACTAGATTCACACAACTTTCATCCAGGGTTCACACATTTTTCCAGTTAAATCAAATTAGAAAATCTGCAAATCTTGGATGAAAGTTGTGTAAACCTTTCAGTTGCTTGCATGAAACAGGGCCAGCTCTACCACTTTGCGGAATAGGCGGCCGCCTAGGGCACCTGGCTGATGGTTTCCCTACTCTCCATTTCCCACCGGTCTCCAGTAGGTCAGTGTAATGGTCAGGCAGGTTAGTGTAGGGGTCAGGTGGGTTAGTGTAGGGGTCAGGTAAGTTAGTGTAATGGTCAGTCAGGTTAGTGTAGGGGTCAGGTAGGTCAGTGTAGGGGTCAGGTAGGTTAGTGTAATGGTCAGGTAGGTTAGTGTAATGGCCAGGTAGGTTAGTTTAGGGGTCAAGTAGGTCAGTGTAGGGGTCAGGTTGGTCAGTGTAGGGGTCAAGTAGGTTAGTGTAGGGGTCAGGTAGGTCAGTGTAGGGGTCAGATAGGTCACGTGGATTACATTGGCAGGGCAAAGGGGGTGGAGTCAGGGACGGGGCCAATGGGGTGACAAAATGAGGTTTCGCCTTGGGTGTCAAAAATCCTTGCATGAAACCATGCCTGGATATGAAAACTACGGGATTAAGCATTTGAAAACACTTAGAAGTGTCTATTTATAAAAGTTTTTTGTTTAAAAAGATTCACACAACTCTTACCCAAGATTTGCACAAAATCTAAACCTTTTTAGATGCTTTTCAAAGCTTGCACCTCAAAATATATTCCATTAACCACATGAAAGGTACTTCATACATTTTTGCTTTCTTACTACTACCTGTATCTAATACTCTACCACTAGTTTCCATCTGTAAATCAAAGTCACCAAATATTATATACTAGTGGCCCAAGAAATATCCATAAATGGTCCTTTTTATTAATAAGCCTTTATTTAAAATAATACCAGTGCTTTATATCCAGACCTGGAACTCATTACATTATTAAAGCTAAGCAAGTCTTTCTAGGAAATATTTGACTGAATTCCCACGAAAATAAGCTCGCTGTTCTGTCTAGTTTAGGGAACAATTAGAGTCATGAAGAAAAATGTTAATTCCTCAGTGTCATCAACTGCTTTGGCTTCAAACACCTCTTTAAATAAATGCTTCCTGTCACTTATTCGGTGACAAATGCATCGTTTCTACTCCTCAGGGCTCCAGCAAATCCCAGCACCTGAATCCTGACAATTGATCATTTTATTTCATGTTTTACTTTACATTTCTAATTGTTTTCTTAAAAAAAAAACAACAAAACAAAACAATCATTTACCTCCAACTAATATATATATATATAAAATCAGCATTTGATAATACTGATTTAATAATACGATGATATGATTGATAATACTGTAAAAAATATCTGTATTTGGCTGTTAAGGAACATAACAAAATGATTACAATAATAATTAGGGATAAACAAAATTGGAGGCTTCCCTTTCCTCAAAATTTTCAACAAAAAGTTTGAGATTTCACCAAAATTTTGCCATTTTGGAGAAATGCATTTGGGCCAATAGGGAATGCGGAATTAAAGTAGAATTGCAGACTAGCTCTATCTAAGCTTAAAACCCCCGTCTAACTCCTATACTAACTACCCTGTAAAAGAAGGAAGCTTATACTTACCTACTGTCAGGGTGCGTCGGTCCAGTCACGTGATTTGCCCAGGTGTCGGCTTTAGGGCAGAGGAGAGGATGGAATGCCTGGGCAGTGATGTCACCCATAGGCTTAATATGGGGCATCCATTGTTGGCTGTCCCTCCTGCTCCCCTGAAGCCGACCAACGGGAGCCGTTCACGTGACCAGTCCACAGCGCCTTGAGAATAGATAAGTATAAGCATCTTCCTCCTACAGGGAAGTTAGTATAGGAGTTAGAAGGAGGGTGGGGGCTGTTTTAAGCTTAATCAGAGCTACCCTGGACTCCCACTTTTAGCATGCCAAATCGGCGGCAATGGCACCGTCCTATTCGGTGCGATACCACACTTGCGGCGCTGCACCAATTTCAAAAAGTAGTTCTTGTACTACTTTTTGTGATTTACAGGTTCAATTTTCATAGACATCTATGCAGAAACTCGCACAGATGCCTGTAAAATCACTGCTGCAATCGGGACTGACATGCGGGAATGAAATGGTGCGAGTTCAGCTGAACGTGCACCATTTCATTCCCGCACTCAGTGTGAACCTGGGCCCAAGCAGTGTTAAACCCAAAACCAAAATTATCATATATTGCAGCTTACCAATCATTATATGTGGTATCTACATTAGTCTTCTTTTATTAGGCTTTTTCCCCTCTGTCTTCACCTGGTGATCTGGCCATTAACACAACTATTGCATTAGAGTGCACCCACTCTGGATGAAGGAGCACAGGGGGCACAACAGACAGCAGCATCAACAGTCTGGGGGAGAGGGGAGTGTTAGATATACTAGCAGATTAGAAACAATAACAAATTGAGTTTTATTTTGGTACATGAACAGGTACAGGATACAGTAAAACCTTGGATTGCAAGCATAATTTGTTTGGGAAACATGCTTGTAATCCAAAGCACTCGTATATCAAAGCAAATTTCCCCATAAGAAATAATGGAAACTCAGATGATTCGTTCCACATCCATTTATTCATAAGTCCTTCCGTTTATAGTCCATATAAAAAGATTATAGCAATGTGATAGGTTGTGTAACCATAAAATGTTCATCCACAAATGGCCGCCTCCACAAGGGGGTTAGAAGCAAAATCCAGCAACAGCAGGCGCTAGAGTATAAAAGAGAAGAGAGGTGCCTCTAAGTGTAGTAATATGGTTATAGTTAATGAATCTCACATGGTTGATGATTAAAAACAGGCAGATCTAAGTATGCAGGCATCCGGGGTAAAGCTGTCCACATAGACCGTCCTCCGCACCGCCGGCTGTCAGTCTGCAATGGTGACCGGGAAGACTACCCTGCAGTAGATCGATCTGAAAGTGAGGCTCGAAGCGCTCATGGAGTGCAGTGTGGAAGGCATGACGTTGATGGCGTTTCGGAGGACGAACCATATGGACATCTTTACCCTGGATGCCTGCATACTTAGCCGTGCCTGTTTTAATCTTCAACCTTGTGAGTTGCTAAATGTTGTAACTTCACTAAATATAACCATATTGCTACACTTAGAGGCGCCTTTTATACTTTCTCTTTTATACTCAGTTGTGATGTGACGCTACTTCTATATCAAGACATCGCTTGTATATAAAGTCAAAATTTATTTAAAAATTTTTCTTGTCTTGCAAAATGCTCTCAAACCAAGGTTTTACTGTAGTTGAACAGAGCAAGAGACAGTTGAAGTCGAACTCCTGCCCAAACTTTATAATTAGTTACAGCAAACTGTTTTTTTTTTGCTTTTTCGATTAAGGTTTTGCATACATAAATAAAGGTTTATCATTCTAAACAACCATGCTAGTGTTAAATTATTTGTCTCATCTCATCCATGTATGGTACATTCTGCTGGAGAGCTTGTTCTTTTGAAAGACAATATACTTACTGGCTGGATTACCAGATGAAAATAGAAGAAAGAAAGCCTAAAAAATAATGCAGACATCACATCTAAGAATTGGTAAACTGCGATATAATAAACATTTCATTTTTGGGTTTAGAACTGCTATAAGGCTTTGGTGATTTTTTTTAGGGTGCAATGGGCTTTAAATAGCCTCTGAGTGTTACAGAGGCTCTGTTCAACTATGCTGTACCTGTTCATGTATATATAAAAAAAAGGAAAAAAGCTCATTAGCCTCATTATTTTTCCCCCACTACATAGTTACATAGTAGGTAAGGTTGAATAAAGACAATAGTCCATCCAGTTCAACCTGTGTAGGTATACGTGTGCCAGTGTCTATAATCATTTCCCATATCCCTGTATGTTGTGTTCTTGAAGATGCACATCCAAGAGTCTTTAAAAAATATCAATGCTCCCCGCCGACACCACCAATTGTGGAAGAGAATTCCACATTCTTATCGCCCCGACACTGAAAAATCCCCTGCACAGTTTAGGGTTCAACCTCATTGTGGGGCTGTGTCCTCTTACACTCCCTGAGACTGAATAGTTTTTTTCCTACGCTGGCATCACCATTTAAAAAAAGACATATAATACAAAAAAAAAGACATAAAAAAGAAAGTAAAAATAAAATATTTTTTGCTGTTTTTAATAAAGTTCTGTATTGCCGCTACAAAAAAAAAAATTGCAAACATCAAAAGGTAACAGTTAAACCTGTTGTGCTTCACTCATAGGCCTAAAAAAATATTTAAAGTGTAACTCCACTTTTGTTGAGAAAAAAGCATTCCCCTCTGGGTGATCTATATGCATGATAAGGATTTTAACAAACTTTGTTGCAGATTCCTATCTTTTGTTATTCTGAAGAAATCACTGTGTGTTGTATTCATGTGGGAAAGTGAATCTAATGGGAGTGGTTTTATAACTATCAATCAGCTGCTGCACCTGCAGGGCACTAATGAGGAAAGCTGCTGGGCCTGCATCCCTTTAGACATGATTTCCTATTGGGAAATGACATTTTTGTTGCAGGGGATGCCTGATATCTGACTTGTATCTTAGGCAGACTTCTGGGAAAATCGGTGAGCCAATCACACAAGCAGGAAATTATGTTTCTTGCATTTTACAGAAAATTACAGAGCTGCAGATTGAAAGAGAAAGGTAATTTTTAATAACATTCAATTACAATATTACTACACAGGTGGAGCAGTAATTGTTCAACAGGTATCAAACAATATTACCTCCTAGCGCATACAAATTCATATATAAATCTAAAATTAATAAGAACAGCTGCTGCTTTAAATACGCAAATATCCACCACATAAAAATAGTCACATAGACCAAGCAGCGCTTCTCTTATATATACAAATGTGACACCTCTGTGCAATTTAAGCATGCATGAACAAAGTCTCATAGGGGTTGATTTACTAAAGCTTGAAAGTGCAAAATTTGGTGCAGATCCACACAGAAACCAATCAGCTTCAAGGTTTTATTGTCAAAGCTTGATTGAACAAGCTGAGGTTAGAAGCTGATTGGCTACCATGCACAGCTGCACCAATTTTCGCACTCTCCAGCTTTAGTAAATCAACCCCATAGAGTCTATATAAAGTTCAATAAGATTACTAAGAATTCCACTGGATCCGAGAATCCGTCACCACACCACATGAGACCTCTCCCCTTTGGTATAGCACCCACCAGAAACTGATAGTTTATACGCCTGTCATGCAGCTCATTCTCTACAATCCACCACTGCCCGCTGTATCTTCCATCTATATGTCACTTAAACAAAGGGAACTCACATGGTATTATCGTTTAATTTTTATTGAAAATCGCTTTAAAATTCCCCTCGCAAGTTGTACACTCTCAAGATATAATGATAAAATCAGCATAAATCAACAAGTGGTCAAACAGCGCATCTGCCTCTCACCGCTCCTGGAGTTGCTGCACGGAGTGGAGTGCCCGGGTCGAGGAGAACACTGTTGACGTTCAGGCAAGCTGCGTGGTCACCACTGACGCGTTTCGTCATCACTTCGTCAAAGGGTGTAGTGAGTGCCCTTTGTTTAAGTGACATATAGATGGAAGATACATTGGGCAGTGGTGGATTGTGCCATAGAGAATGAGCTGCATGAGAGGCGTATAAACTATCAGTTTCTGGTGAGTGCTATACCAAAAGGGGAGGGGTCTCATGTGGTGTGGTGACGGATTATCGGATCCAGGGGAACTCCTAGTAACCTTATTAGACTTTATATGGACTCCATGAGACTTTGTTTATGCATGCTTAAATTGCACAGAGGTGTCACATTTGTATTCACATTTGCATTCATTTGTATTCTTTTTTCTTTCTTTCACCCCCCCCCCCCCCACAAAAGTGGCATTACACCGTTGAAGTGTTACTAAACCCACAACAGTAAAATCAGTCTGTATATGCAGAATAGCATTTTATCCTGTATACATAGATAATGCTCTCCTTGCATTGTTTATCTAGGGAAAAGCAGCTCTCACAGGCACACTAGCCCACCTGCACATGCTCAGTTGTGTCTTTTATGCTGGAGGGAACTTTTACTTGTTCTCAGAGATAGCCAGGTCACATGATATTGACATCACACATGTAGGTGTATATACAGGCTGCAGTGGAAATCTCCTCCTACCTGACACACAACACTGGATAAACTGTGCAGATTATCAGGAAACCGTGTTATACAGATCAGCAAATAAGGTATATAGTGGCAGCATTTTAATGTAAAAAGAAGATCTATAAGCCGTGGGCACTGTAGGGGGGCAGATGAACTATTTTCATATTACTGGGTTTAGTAACACTTTAAGGATGAAACACAAAAAGCAACCCAGAGAAATATAAAGTACAATCAATTAAATTACCTAACTAAACTAAGTACACCCTTGGAAAAAAAAAAATCTTTGCTATGTGACAGAAGCAAATGCAGTCAATTTCTGTCTTTGGTTAATTTATTCAGGCAGCAGGAGGGGTGTTGGGAAAAAAAGGAAACACTGGGCTAAAAACAGAGAATATATATATGCTAAGATGTATGAATCTTGTTTTAGTGTCTATGGAGTTACAACCACTTTGAAAAAGTGCAAACGGCCTTAAAGAGCCGTACAATGGAGTACTACAACCCGACTATACGCAGCTCTCCACTTCATTTTTGTCATAACAATTTGCTGATTATTAGTTTGGTAATCTCTCTGGAGATTTGGAAAACATTGCATTGCTCCAAAGTTCCCCTGACAGACTGATTAAGATATATTTCATAAGAATCCTAAAAACATCCTGAACAGCTGCACTTCTTACGGAAACGTTATCACTGCAAATCATTTGTTACAGGTCTCCTATTCACATGTGCCAGTGACATTAACCACAGCAGATAGTTACAGTACAGACAGAGGTATATACATAAAGGTGCACTATAGTCAAGTGGGGAAAGCTAATATTTAGACTCCCTTTCTGCTGGAGGCCTCTAGTCTTCATCCTGGGTGCACCCAGAGGCGTATCTAGTGAAAATGGCGCCTATGGCAAGCACTGAAACTGATCCCGTCAAAACATTTGAAACCCATCTTTCAGATAACCTTAACAAAAAAAACCCTGGCACCCTTTACATTACAGAAACCCCTGGCACCTCTGGACCCCTTCACATTACACAAACCCCTGGCACCCTTTACATTACACAACCCCTGGCACCTCTAGACCTCTTTACATTACACAGCCCCCTGGCACCTCTGGACCCCTTCACATTACACAAACCCCTGGCACCCTTTACATTACACAACCCCTGGCACCTCTAGACCCCTTTACATTACACAAACTGCTGGCACCTCTGGACCCCTTTACATTACACAGCCCCCCCCCCCCACAGCTCTGGACTCCTGCACGTAACACAGACCCCCTCCAACTCTACACCTCCTTCATGTTACACAGACCCCCTCCCAGCTCTGCGCCCCTACTGTGGAGGAGGTGGGGGTACAGAAGTGGCTGTGGAGGGGGGTACAATTGCAGTTGTATACCTCATTAAGAGCGCTGCTCTACGCTCACGTGACTCGCCGACTCTCTCTTCTCCTCGTCTGACAAGTGCAGTGGGCGCTGGGCAGG
Source organism: Glandirana rugosa (assembly GCA_018402905.1). Lineage (NCBI taxonomy): Eukaryota > Metazoa > Chordata > Amphibia > Anura > Ranidae > Glandirana > Glandirana rugosa. Next base: position 825,721 of record BLSH010530744.1, read on the forward strand.
GACGAGAATGATGTCAGAGGGGAGGAGGAGAGAGGTGGCGAGTCACCTGAGCGCACTGCCAAGTTGCACTCACTCTTAATGAGTTATATAGCTGAATTTTTATTATACACAACACAGACACTTTTCTTGTCTGTGCTCGCGGGCACTGGCAGGCCGGGTCTACAGTGTGTAAGCAGCAGCTGTGCCACGGCCGCCATAGTAGCGATGCCACTGACTCATCACTGAACACCCCCCCCATTGTATGGCACACGGGGCAAGCTTTTTTGCCACCCCCCCATGGTGCCCATGGCACTTGTCATATGTGCCATACGTTAGATATACCACTGGGTGCATCACTAATTCCAGTGTAAAAACAAAAATGTAATCCATTACAGCATAGCAGTCATTAGATGTGGTGACTGCCTTTGTTTTCTGTTCTTAGGCTTATCTCCTTAACCCCTTGGCACAGGCCACATGTAAATATGTGGCCTATCAGCGCCTGGTCCTTGGCACAGAGGGGCCGCATATTTGTGTGAATTGCTGTCCATACAGCTGTGCCGAGAGTGCGTGCAGTGTGTACTTCCAACACAGTTACCGGTGCCTAACTGAAAGCTCCCGATCACTGCTTGCTTTTTTTTACACATGACCACCGTGACAGCCCATCATAGCGGTCATGTGCTCTCAAGCCCCGCCTCCCAGCATCATAAACCTCTTAATGGGTCAGGAGGCACCGGCGATAAGAGGTTAAAGCGATATTAAAGCCTTGTTTTTTAAGTAACAAACATGTTATACTTACCTGCTATGGTTTTGCACAGAGCAGCCCAGATCCTCCTCTTCTTGGGTTCCATGTCGACACTCCTGGTTCCTCCCTCCTGCCGCATGCCCCCAAACCAAGCAGCTTGCTCTGGGGGTACACAAGCAGGCGATCTCCCGAGCCACGTCTCTGTGTGTCCATTCACACATGGCCCCGCCCCTCCATCTCCTGATTGACTCACTGGCTGTGATTGACAGCAATGGGAGCCAATGGCTACCACTGCTGCCAAAAGCCAATCAGGAGTGTGAGTTCCCGGAGAGGCAAGGCTCTCTTGAACATCGCTGGATTGAGAGTGGGCTCAGGTAAGTATTAGGTGGGCTGGGGGGGGGGGGGCTGCGACACACAGAAGGTTTTTTACCTTCATGCACAGAATGCCTAAAGGTAAAAATCCTTGTGCCTTTACAACCACTAATGATCCAGCCAGCAAACCACTCCCTGTCCTAGGGTGAGAATGCTCATTTCAGGCATGTTCGCATGTGTGGCGCGGCCATGGGGCAAAGCAGCGCGCCTGAGGCATGTGTACACCCCCATCCACTGCAGCTAAAGGGAGTAGCAGTTGGAGGGGGCAGTAAAAGCGTGGCTCATTCGCTGGGTTTTATGCCCCTCAATCCCTCATGTAAATGAGCCCTTGCTTTACTGCACCTGTGAAGGAACAGTCTTGTCCTAGGCTGCTTGCTCCTGATTTGGACTACAGAACATCTCTTTTTCTCCTCATCTCCATAACAAGGGGGGGGGGGGGTGAATTTAGC
>BLSH010530744.1:845478-871802 GCA_018402905.1 Glandirana rugosa
ATTTTTTGTGGCCACCATTATTTTCCAGCACTGCCTTTTTGGGCATGGAGTTCACCAGAGTATCACAGATTGCCACTGGAGTCCTCTTCCACTCCTCCATGACGACATCACAGAGCTGGTGGATGTTAGAGACCTTGCGCTCCTCCACCTTCTGTTTGAGGATGCCCCACAGATGCTCAACAGGGGTTAGGTCTGGAGACATGCTTGGCCAGTCCATCACCGTTACCCTCAGCTTTTTAGCAAGGCAGTGGTCATCTTGGTGGTGTGTTTGGGGTCGTTATCATGTTGGAATACTGCCCTGCGGTCCAGTCTCCGAAGGGCTTTGCTTCAGTATGTCACAATACATTCAATAAAAGCAATAAAATGCAGCACAATGACAGTTCCTAGGATAAGTCCATAGTGAAGGAGGAGCACAAGTCCCAGAAGGTAAGTATAGATGTTCAGCGTGTGTGGAAAAATAAAGGAGAGTCTCAAACGCATGAAGTGACACTCCCTCCACCTCCAAACAATCCGCTTGACACCTCTTGTCCCACCTTCACTCTAGAAAGTTCCAGTGCTTTCCAGAAGAAGGTAGGAGGGTTTAGTGATATCAATCTGTTGGACTGCCCCAGTCCTATATGAGCCACTCCCCAAGCCCAGATGAAAACACTGAGGCCTACACCAACAGTCAGGCCTGACTAAATTTTGCCTCTCCTAGCAAAAACTCAATACATTATTCATTATATGTGAGTAGGATACTTTTTATTAATAAACCTTTGAATGCTTACATGCGGTTACTTTTGATTTTTATCTGGGTCTGATGCTGAGCACCTGAGACTTCACATCGGAGGGATCCAGTACAACAGATTTAACCAATTCCTTATGAGGAATACTGCTCATACGACTGCCTGTTAGTTCAGGGGTCTATAATTGGAGGTGAAGCGGATCGTTTGGAGGTGGAGGGAGTGTCACTTCATGCATTTGAGATTCTTCTTTATTTTCCACACACCTGAACATCTATACTTACCTTCTGAGACCTATGGTCCTCCTTCACTATGGACTTATCCTAGGAACTGTCATTGCGCTGCACTCTATTGTTTTTATTGAATGATACCTGATTTTGAGTGAAAGATCATGTGTTCAGCTTGCAACATTGTATATAATTTGTTATTTGCACTGATTGCAACATTGTATCTGATGACACAGTACATGTTGGAGTTCATGGTTCCCTCTATGAACTGTAACTCTCCAATGCTGGCAGCACTCATGCAGATCCAGACCATGACACCATGCTTGACTGTATGAAGACACACTTGTCTTAGTACTTCTCACCTGGTTGCCGCCATACACGCTTGACACCATCTGAACCAAATAAGTTTATCTTGGTCTCATCAGACCACAGGACATGGTTCCAGTAATCCATGTCCTTAGTCTGCTTGTCTTCAGCAAACTGTTTGCGGGCTTTCTTGTGCATCATCTTTAGAAGAGGCTTCCTTCTGGGACGACAGCCATGCAGACCGATTTGATGCAGTGTGCGGCGTAAGGTCTAAGCACTGACAGGCTGACCCCCCACCCCTTCAACCTCTGCAGCAATGCTGGCAGCACTCATACGTCTATTTCCCAATGAAAACCTCTGGGTATGACACTGAGCACGTGCACTCCACTCCTATGGTCGACCATGGTGAGGCCTGTTCTGAGTGGAACCTGTCCCGTTAAACCACTGTATGGTCTTGGCCACTGTGCTGCAGGTCAGTTTCAGGGTCTTGGCAATCTTTTTATAGCCTAGGCCATCGTTATGTAGAGCAACAATTCTTTTTTTTCAGATCCTCAGAGAGTTCTGTGCCATGAGGTGCCATGTTGAACTTCCAGTGACCGGTATGAGAGAGTGAGAGCGATAACACCAAATTTAACATACCTGCTCCCCATTCACACCTGAGACCTTGTAACACTAAGGAGTCACATGACACATGGGAGGGAAAATGGCTAATTGGGCCCAATTTGGACATTTTCACTTAGGTTGTACTCACTTTGGTTGCCAGCGGTTTAGACATTAATGGCTGTGTGTTGAGTTATTTTGAGGGGACAGCAAATGTACACTGTTATACAAGCTGTACACTCACTACTTTACATTGTAGCAAAGTGTCATTTCTTCAGTGTTAGATAGATAGAATAAAATATTTACAAAAATGTGAGGGGTGTACTCACTTTTGTCAGATACTGTATATTGCACTGGGTGGCTGGAGACACAGCACAAAATTTTGGGAAGGTTATAGAAATCTTCACATATGTAACACAGAGGTTATATGGACTATTGATCATGGAAAATTTATTTGTGTACATTTTCAATATCTTTTTTTTATTTATTTTGTTTGCGCTACATCTTTTTGTATTCTGAGTATGTATAGTGTGGTAGAAAGCACTTTTGATGTTTAGCGGCATTCAATGACACATCGAATGTTATATTCACACTAAGATTAGTACTATGCTGATTGTCCATTTATATATGTCCTCACATTTAACAGGATAATATTGGTGACTCCACTCCTAATGCATGGAGGTAACAGTGTCCAGTAAGGATATTATTAGCTAAACATTTTTGCCTTAATGCAGGGAATGTATTCAATTGAAAAATGGTTTAGGCTTTAGAAGTTTGAGAACACTATGGGGCTGATTTACTAAAGCTGGAGAGTGCAAAATCTGGTGCAGCTGTGCATGCTAGCCAATCAGCTTCTAACCTCAGCTTGTTAAATCAAACTTTGACAATAAAACCTTGAAGCTGATTGGTTTCTGTGTGGATCTGCACCAAATGTTGCACTTTCAAGCTTTAGTAAATCAACCCCTATGGGTGCTGGGCTGTACATTTACAACAAAAACAGTATACTGTATGTATTGTGGGAGATTAGCTTGTGGGGATCACTTTTCAGGGGAAAAGAGTTAGTATGGATGTCAGTTTCCTTAAAGTCTGGCGACTTGCCAGGTTTATTTTTACAGATTTGTAAGATCAAAACATAAACAGAAACAAACCCTCGCCGTCTGGTGCTACTAGATATGCGCAGAGAAAAAAAATGTGTATTGTTTTGTTTCGATTCGTTATTTACATAAGTTTGTTTAGTTAGACTTGTTTTATTCGTTTAATTAGTTTTCGGGAATTTGTTTCGTTTATTCGTTTTCAAATCGATTAGAAAAGTTTTCGACTCAATTTCGAATAGTTTTCGAAATTCAAAAAGTTTTCCAATTTCCAAGGAGAATGGGGTGGAGTGGAAAGTGGAGGAATAGAATGGAAAAAGATAGAATACAATAGAGGGGAATATAACAGAAAGAAAGCATATAATGTGGTGGAGTGGAACAGAGCTTTTATTCTATTCTTTTGTTTTCTATTATATTCTTTTCTAGGCTATTGTTTTTTTTTCTGTTCTATTCCTTTGTTTTCTATTCTATTTTGTTATCTTTGGATATTGGAAAACTATTCAAATTCGAGGACTTTTCGAATTCGAATTTGAAAACTATTGCAATTTGAAAACTTTTCGAATTCGAAAACTATTTGAATTCGACACGCATTCAAAAATGATTTGAAAATTATTTGAATTCGAATTTCGTCTGAATTTTCTTTTTATTTGGATTCGTGTAAATTTGGTACTATTGTAATTTGGAAATTCAGATACATACAAATTTCTGAAAAATGAAAATTCGTCCGAATTTTAATTCAGAACGAAACTAGCCACACATGTCTAGGCGCTACACTAAACAAAGAGATTCCACTCTATACAGTGTGGGGCTGTCCCTGACACCCACAAAACATAAGCACATTGCAAACCTTGTTTTTAGAGTCCAATTTAGCACACAGAGCTCTCTCAGCTTTTCTCCCTCTGAGATCCAGGATCGAGCTCTAATGAGATCTCTTCCTGATCATAAGGCCTCATACACACGGGCATAAGAGCGAAACGTCAGGCAAAAATCGGCGTCAAAAACGCAAATTCGTCTGCGTTTTGCATTGGCGTCAATGAACGTTAGTGAGCGTCAGCCTCAATAGGCGTTTTTTTAGAAAAAAACATTCCTCTGCTATCTTTTTAACCTGAAAACGCTGGTTAACGCCGCTACAACGTTATTGCACGTCAGTGAGCGTTTTGCCAGCTCAGCATCAAAAATGCCATAACGTTACAGCCTCGGAAAGCGCGGGTCCTGCGTTCGATTCACAGCTTAATAACGCCGACGCCATCTACAGCTCAAAAACATTGGTGTTTTTATGGGCCCATTGAATAACATGGAGAGCTGCAAAAAACGCTAAAAAACGCCCATGTGCATGAGGCCTTAAATGCACGTGGAGAGGGGTTTGAGACCAGAAAATCCGGGCCGGAACCAGCTCTGCCACGGTGGCCGGCAAAACCTGGGTCGGACTGCTGCTAGTCGCCTCAAAATGATCGCATGCGAGGCGACAAGTATCGCCCGTCCATTGTAGTGCCTTGCATAACATCACAGTATTTACAGACGGATGCAGAAAAATGCATGCTGGAATTGCATTAAACCTACGATCTACCATAAGCTGTCTCTGTTTTATTTTATTTTATGCGTCTCACACTTATTATTTAGTTTTGATGGTGTAATAATTTTGCTTATGAAAGACATTTGTAATTCATTATCACCCATTTTGATTTGCTGCCACATGTTTTTTTTCAGTCTTTGTTAGCACATCTTGCATATGCCAAATAATATGAACTGTTAAATGTGGAGAACACACATATCTCACAGTAATCTCCCTGTGATTGTGATGCTTTATGCTCTAGCATCTTGGAACACTGGGAATACAGTTCCTGGAATATCAAACGTGCAGCGATTATTAAGCATACATGGGAAATAATGTCTCACGCAGTGGATGTATGCAGATAGTTTCAGAACACATTGCTGCAGAAGGCTGGCTTAATGAGGACAATAGTAAAGGTAAGATATTAGAGATAAGCAAACCATTTCTTGTGGAGCAGAACTCAAATAAACAGAGAATATTCTTCTTGCCTTAATGCAAAACACCCAGTGTGATTTCTGTCTGCTCCCTGCTACCTCTGCCATCTGCATTAGTCACTTCTGACAGTCTATGCAGACACCACAGAATCCTGAGAGAAGGACCACCCCTGAACAGCACACCGCAGGTGATTGGTAGCTTCTGTTGTATATTTTTCCCTATCAGACTGTGTAGAAGGGGGGGTGCCCATTCCATCCACTCAGGTCTCAGATTACACTCAGCCCTCCTTTTTTATACTGTGTAGTGTGTGATCCCTGCCCCAGTCTGCTGAAGCTGAGAAAAAATGCTGGTTCAGAAGCAAAGTCTTTGGATCCAGGGTTGGTTAGAGCCCCTAATTGCAAGTAACCAGAAATACGGTTACATGTGAACTACAGTATGCCGCCAATTGGTTTGTGCAAGATACAAATCTGGCTACGCTGCTGTTGGCCTTGCCTGTTCACACACATGGCTGTGTGAATGGAGGTAGTTTCTCCACCAGCAAGAATAGCAAATTCTCACCACTGGCTATCTGTGAATAACTCCTTACAAATTCATATATATTTTTTTAAATTCTCTCATCCCCCCCAACCCCCTTAGTACACCCCACTAGGAAACTAGCTGCATTCTCCCAAGATGTCTCCATCCTATGCGGTGAAAATTTTGTGCCGAGCTACTTATGCCTGTGCATTAATGTCTCATACAGTTGTATAGGAGGTACCAGCACTGCAGATACAATATCATTTCAAGTTTATGGGAAAAGGGTGTGCTGACGTGGGCAGCCCTGCTCTAGATTTTTACCAACAGGGCTGTAGACAATGTGGAAGGCCCCAGCTGTCAAATAGTGTAAGTAAGAATCTTCAGGGGAAAGGCACCCTTTAGAACTGTGCATAATCCTGGGGCATACAAGTCTGAGGGCTCGTGCTGTGCTGGCCGTCTGGCTTCTTCTGCTATAGCCCTTAGATGAGGGTGGGGAGCGGCCGGGGGTCATGTAACCGGCCTGAAGATCTCTGCAAAAATGGTATTTAAACGCTTCATTTTCCACACTTACACTGCATTAGTACATTTTTTAAATGTTTAAAATACTACGGATAGCAGCAGGAGGCGGGGGAGCGGGCCCTGACACAGAGCTGACAGGCAAGGAGGGAGGGGGGAGAGAGGAGAGAGGAGGATAGGAGAGCTGTGAATGATGGAGGCACATAAGCTGACCACGGTGTCAGGGCTCAGCAGTCATTATATACCATGGTCAGTTTACAGGGGGGAGGGCAGAAACTGGCAGGGTCAGCCAAGTATTTCAAGTAATACAGAGGGCCAAATTACACAGCACAAGCCCTGTGCAGTATAACATGCCTTAACCACTTCCCGCCCAGCCTATATACAAATGATGGCTGGGCGGTGGTTCAGTTATCCTGACCGGACACCCCGCGATCACGATGACACACCACATTACCGATCTCCGTTGAAAGCTCTTTACCACGTGATCAGCCATGACCAATCATGACTCATCACAGTGTAAACAGGACAAGCCGTATATCCGCTTTTCATCTACTGGCGTCTGCAGACGTGAGTAGAGGAGAGACGATCGGCTGCTCTGCTGACAGGGGGGCCTGCACTGACTGTTTATCACACCCAGGGTGCCACCCACAGATGCTCACCCAGGACCACAGGGGGATGCCCACCCAGGACCACCAGGAATGCCACCCAGGACCACCAGGTAGGGCATACTCTGTACTATAGGGATGGCACTCAGTGCCATCTCTGATGCCTGCCAGTGCCTCATTATCTGTGCTGCCTGCCATGCCATCTACCAGTGCTGCCTATCAATGCCCACTAGTGCCCACCAGTGCTACCTATCAGTGCCCATGAGTGCCACTTATCAGTGCCACCTATCAGTGCCCAGTGCCACCTATCAGTGCCTATCACTGCCGCCTATGAGTGCCCATCAGTGCTGCATATCAGTGCCCGTCAGTGCTGCTTATTAGTGCAGCCTCATCAGTGCCCATCAGTGAAGGAGAAAACGTACTTATTTACAAAGTTTTGTGTAACAGAAACCAAGAGAAACATTTTTTTTCTAAATCTTCGGTCTTTTTTTATTTGTAGCGCAAAAAATAAAAACCGCAGAGGCGATCAAATACCACCAAAAGAAAGCTCTATTTGTGTGAAAAAATTACAAAAATTTTGTTTGGGTACAACGTTGCATGATTATCATTCAAAATGCGACAGGCGGGAAGGGGGGAAGTAACCGATATTGAAGTGGTTAAGGGAACAGGATCAATATATATATATTTTTTTTGCAGTAACAAACACTTTAAGGTGTCAGCATACCAAGACATTTTGAACAATATCATGTTCCCAACTTTGTGGGAACAGTTTGGGGATGGCCCCTTCCTGTTCCAACATGACTGCGCACCAGTGCACAAAACAAGGTCCATAGATGAGTGCATTTGGGATGGAAGAACTTGACTGGCCTGCACAAAATCCTGACCTCAACCCGATAGAACACCTTTGGAATTAAATAGAGTGTAGACCATGAGCCAGGCCTTCTCATCCAACATCAGTGCCTGACCTCCCAAATGTGCTTCTAGAAAAATGGTCAAACATTCTCATAGGCACTCTTCTAAACCTTGTAGGCAGCCTTCTCAGAAGAGTTAGAGCTTTTATAGCTGCAAAGGGTGGGCCAACTCAATATTGAACTCTACGGACTAAGACTGGGATGCCATTAAAGTTGTGTGTAAAGGCAGGCGTCCCAATAATTGTGACAATATAGTGTATCTATCTCACCAGTAAACCATACGCTTAGCATTTTCTTCTGTGACCACTAGCTACTGCTGGTGCTACTAAAATGAAAACAGGAAAAGGTTAGGTTTTCGTCTTCATTATTGGCTTCCCTGAGCTTCCCTTAGCTTTCTAATGGCAGTTTAATCCTAGACCAGTTTAATTTGCTCCCATATAGTATTTATTTTTTTGGCTGGATAACTGCTCTGCTTCAGATGGAGGCACGATGGATACATGTTTTAAGAGCCACCATATATCCGGGGCTAAATGAAAACATACGTTTTGCCTCTTTTCTTTAGTCTTTAAATTTAGATTGTTGCTCTGCTGGGTATTTAATTATTTTATCATTTCATTCAATTATATTTACTCTGATTCCTGTGCTAAAATATCAAATATGTTGCTGGGCCGATATGCATCCATACATCATACTTGTCTCCCAGGCTTCCCCCATGGTCTGTATATAATGAGAGCTACCCATAATATATATGGGAAATCAACCCAGTATAGTTGAAGTAAAAATGTGTGTTATTAATTAACAAAAGTCCCGTCCCCCCTTTTTTTGTTAGTTTGCACTTTAGACAAATGTATAATTTTGTGTTAATAATGCCTTATTAATTTGCAACTTTTTTTGAATGTATATAATTATTTTGCATTTCTATGAATGTTTGTTATTATTGTTGTATTTCACTTTAAAAAAAAAAAAATTTGCACTATTGGTATATATATTTTTTTCTTCTGTCCAGACGTGCCCTGGCCTTAGTGCCTAAGGTTTGACCCCCTCCTGTTAGTCCGGGTGGGTGCTGACGATTGTGCATCCGCACGGATGGATGCTGTGGCCCCCTAGCGGCGTCCAAGGTGCCCCTCGCCCTGCTCCGGTGATCGCTCAGTCCGGGTCCTTGCGCCTCGCAGTGATGTATGTGCGGCGCCTGCAAAGCATTGTGGGGGCTGCAGTCCCCGCTCTGTGGTGTCTCTAGGAGCATGCGCAGGGGTGCCGATCTATCCGAGCGCGCGCTCGTGGCGTCACATGCGGCACGCGCTAGCTGCCTTCATAAGCCGGCTCCACGATTCAATGGTCCCAGTCCGTGGACGGTTTGCAGACAGTATCACGCTTTCCAGGTATGCTCATATATGACGCCCATAGTGAGTACTGCGGTTGTTGTCCAGGCCTTTCTTATTCCTGTTGCATATTTGGTCTATTTATTTTCATACATCATGGCTGGTTCATAAATGCTGTCTAGGTGAATGATTAAGTAGGGAAGTTAATCTGTCTTCCCTTTACTGCTTTATATTGCTTACTTATTTTATACTATATTATATATACAAACTTGGTGTTTATTAACACCTCATAGAGATAGCCTTCATTACAAAACGGATCAGCATTTTTATTTAAGGCAAATCTATCATTGCCCTCAAATTTTCTTCACAATGCTTTTTTTTGCTTATTAGCTTATTTTATTATTTTCAGCTATTTCTGCTGCATATACCCTGCCTCTCAAAGCTGGAAGCTGGATATTCTTGATAGGGGTCCACTGTGTAGGAAAGTGATGTCTATAAGTGGTTCTTTAAGGTACTGCCCCCCCTCTTTTCATACTTCCTTTTTTCCCCTTTTTTTCCCCCAGGTTCCTTGTCTTTATGCAATATATGAAGAAATCCTTTTTCTTCCTTTTTCCTTTTCTTTTTTCTTTATAGTCCATCAGTCGGCGTAAGTCAGGGCAGTTTGTGGATGCACATTGTCCTCACTCTCGGTGTGGCGCTGGTAGGGGTGGACGACCTGGGCCTATTGCTTGGGCACAGTTCTGGACAGTAGTAGGTGATGTGTAAAATTATTTCATCTTTCCAATTTACATCAAACTCTGGCTAATTGTGTATTTTGTTTTTGTATTATTTTGTATATGGTTCTCATTTCTATTCTTTCATCAGATCTGTACAACGCTCTGGTTTGTCATAGTCCCTGAAGAAGCCTTATCAGGCGAAACATATTGGACGTTTATACAGACTTATGACCGTTGCAACTGCTAAAATTTACTACACTGTACAACGCTATGTAAACCAACCACTTTATTGCTCCATGTTGTTTTTAATCATTCATCAAGTACTTAAAGTACTGTTTTAAGTATATATTGAATAAACTTCATTATATTTTATTACCTCTGTATTCTCTCTTAGTTATACTTGTGCACCGCTATAATTCTGCATAATTACCTTTATAACCCCTTTCCTAGTTCCACTCCTTTCCCACCCCTCCCCCTTTCCCTCCCCTTTGACTCTCCAAATTCCCCTTTTCCATCTTTTTGTAATACAATATCCAGGGATGAGGTGCTAACTTTGAAAGTGCCACCATACTTACCTACCCGAGATGCTCTGCAGTAAGTTACTTGGTTTAAACATATGATATATATGGCTTATTGATATTACATAGTATATAGGGGTAGTAACTTTGTGTTCTCTATAGTTTTATTGCTGTCTGTATCGCCCTGGGGAAAAATCTACCTTTACTTCCGGTCTACAAGCTGGGTTTCAGACAGAGGAAGACCAATAATCATTACAATATAGACAAGGACAGCATTAAAAAAAAATTAAAATAAATGAATGATGGCAGAGGGTCAGCATAACAGCCTGTTAACTGATATTTTCAGAAGGAGATCAGACCTTATATTTACCTTATGTTAGAGAATAATGGCGATGGGCTACATTTTTGAACCCACTAATACTAAAATAATGTTTTCGAGAATAATGTCATTTTAATTTGGTGGCCCTTTAAGGAGTGGTGCTTATGTTTTATTTTTCCTAACTTACTGCACAACAAAGATTCGTCTCTTAATGATGCACAGGTGAATTTCATCTAATTGACTGGGCCATTAATTATCTCACACATCTCAGTGGGTCAGTAATTATCTTGCTTCTCTCAGTGGACGAGTCATTTTGGAAAATGCTCTCACCCAGGGGAATCCTTACATAGTGATATTTTGGGGGTAAGTGAGGAGAGTGTTGAGAACACATACTACAAAACATGACCAGTACGGTCATTTACTAATAAAAGGGCCACAAATGTATCCCAAGAACAGGTAACGAGGCACAATTAGGTTTGTAAACCAAATAGAAAAACAGTCATATTTTATGGAACTCGCAAACATTAGAATAATGGTGACAGAGCAAAAGGCTCACTCGTGAACCCTTGAATGAATCATGTTGGAAGTAATGGGAATGATTAGTCAACATTGGGGAAGAGTGAATCTGCCCATTGGTTGGCAAATCATTTTGTTAATTTTGCTCGAAGTTCAGGAACTGCAACAAACCCAGTTGGCGTCTTTCTTTATTGCATCATTTTTAGTGTCTGTATATACATATAAAATAATCAATGTGCCTAAGGTGCCAGTGCAACAATCTTAATTCATAAAGTCCATGAGTGCAAATCAAAGTTCTGGTGCAGATGATTCTTTCAAGGTGCAGAGTTCACAGTGCCATGCTCCCCGCCTGCACTCCGTACTCACCGATAAGGATGGGCTCGGGCGTTTTCGGAAACTGAATGTGCCTGAGCCCACCAGGAAGTGGACCCTGCACTGTGCTAATCACAGGCAGTGAGACATTTCCCAATCGCTGCAGCCACGCATCGGGAAAATGTCTCACTGCCTGTGATTAGCACAGCGCAGGGTTCACTTCCTGGCGGGGTCGCGCACGTTCGGTTCTGAACACGCCCGAGCCCATCCTTACTCACTGACAGTAGTTGACTCTAAACCTGGATACACACAATACAATTTTCTTTAGAATTTTTTCCTTTAGATTTACCAAAACCATATAATATGAGGTCAAACTGAAACACTTTAAATTTGTACGCAATCAGTCAGGCCCTAGCACTACATACATAGTTGAAGGTAAATCTAAGATCCCTTTCACACTGAGGCAGTTTTCAGGCGTTTTAGCACTAAAAATAGCGCCTGTAAAGTGCCTGAAAAATGCCTCCCATGCCACCTCAGTGTGAAAGCCCGAGTGCTCTCACACTGGGGCGGTGCGCTTGCGGGTGGGAAAAAAAAGTCGCATTTTTAGGACGGCTGTATACAGCACTCCCAAACCGCCCCTGCCCATTGGAATGAATGGGCAGCACTTCCGAAGTGCCTGAAAAACGATTTGTAAGCACCGCAACACAGACGCTTTTAACCCCTTCTTGGGGGTTAAAAGCACCCTGCTATCGGCCGAAAAGTGCCACTTAAACAGCAGTAAAGCGCCACTAAAACTAGCGGTGCTTTACCGCTAACGGACCCGCTGCCCCAGTGTGAAAGGGGTCTTCAGGAAATTGAATAACAAAAGTTGTATAGTGTGTATAAAGCTTTAGAGTCAAATGGCATGTTAGTATCCTGGTACGGTTTGGATGGCTTCTCACTATAGTCCACTCCTCCGCTATTATGGGCTGCGGTAGTGCAGTGTGTTCATGTCATAAGGATCAACAAAGAAATCTCCATAGATTAAAGTGATTGTAAAGTCTAATTTTTTCTCTATTAAAATAATAAACATGTTATACTTACCTGCCTTGTGCAATGGTTTTTACACAGAGATCAGCCCAGATCCTCCTCTTCTCAGGTCCCTGCCTGGAGCTCCTGGCCCTTCCCTTCTGTCGAGTGCACCCACAGCAAGCAGCTTGCTATGGGGCACCCGAGCCGAGCTGCAGCTCTGTGTATCAATTCAGAAATGGAGCTGCCATTCGACCCCACCTCCTCACTCCTGATTGGCTGAGTTTCATTGACAGCAGTGGGAGCCAATGGCGCCACGGCTGTGCCTCAGCCAATCAGGAGGGAGAGTCCCGGTTGGCTTAGGCACTCGTGGACATCGCTGGATAGAGATGGGGCTCAAGTAAGGATTAGGGGGGCTAAGGGGGGCTGTTGCACACAGAATAGCACATATAATGCATTAAGATAAAAAACCGTCTGCCTTTACAACCACCTTAATACAGTTTGGCTTTATTTAAAAAATTAAAAACAATTGTACTTACAATGGTAGTTTTGATACAAGTGTGTAGTCAGATCGCCTCCACGGCGTGTGTTCCAGATGCCGGAAATTACGCCACTTCTCCTCCGCACTTGCTGCTTTCACCCTTCAACTGACCATCTTTAGAAGTGTTCTAATCCCTCTTCACTCAATCCAAAAATTAAAACAAATTACCTCTATTAATTCTTCATTCGTCATTGATCATTGTGTCCTAGACAGTTACTAAATCTATGTTCTGTAGACCTTTATGTCAAAGCTGAACATTTAGAAAAATGACATGATGTGGCCCATAGTAGGTGGATCCTTGAAGTTACTCTATTTCTATGTAGCGTCCCCATAGAGTTGGTGCCCTTTTCTAGCAGGGTTTGCTAGGTGAGGTGAAATCTAGTCAGGCCTGACTGTAGGTGCAGGACTGAATGATTTGATCTGGGCTGGGAGGAGAGGTACAGGGAGGATTGGGTGGACTTGGCAGATGAGGTCACCAGAACCTCCCACTTTTTCTAGAAACCCGGAGAAGGTTTCTGGTCAGAGAACTGGGAGATAGTTGGAGCCATCTGGAGTATTCTAAGGAGCCCTGACCAATTCCCAAGCAGGATTGGCAGGGGGAAGACCTCCTTAAATACTCAAAGTCAGCCCAATCTGGGAGGAGAAGTGTCGGGTGGAAGTCTGGAGATGTAGCAGAGGCGCTGTGGAGGCCTCTACCAGGGAGGTCACCCCTATCTGGGGGGCGGGGTGACTTTGAGACCTGGAGGTTCGGGTGCAGCCAGGCATGTTGGTGAGTCCTGGAGTTGCACAGGGGAACAGGAGAACAGCGGAGGTGCTGCACAGAGAGAGACTTTAAAGTGATCCACCGGTTTGGTGAGTGATGGTCCCTGTGAGCTGGAGGAGAAAGTGCTGGAGCAGGCTGGGAGAGGAATAGTGGACAGTCTGTGGAAGCCCTGGGAGCCAGTCAGGGAAAGGAGAGTCACTAAGGAAAAGCAGGTCGGTGGGACCTGGAAGAAGGATGGGCTGGGAGTTGAAGTCCATCAAAGGCCCGGCTAGCACTCAAGTACTTTGCTACACATTTAGGGGCCTGTGATCCCTGGCCTGTTATGTGTATTCCTGAGGTCCTGCTAATACAGAGTAGGCCTCACCATGTGAAGAGGAAGGAGTAGAGAGGAGAAGGAGTAGAGAAGCTTAATAAATTTCCTTTCAGGCTGGAAACTAATGTGTGATGTGCTGGAGAGAAGTAAAAGAGTGATGATCTGCATGTTCTGTGTTAGAGAGAGAACTGTAGAAGAAATGGTCAGCAAGTTGAGTGCTGGAGAGTTGTGAGGAGTAACAGTCTGCAGAAGGATAGTCTGCAGTGCAAGTGCGCATATACAGGATTGTATATGGAGTTCATGTACCATAATTCTTTAGGCATCCCGCAGTCATCCCTTATCCCCATCCAAGTAATTTCCCCTGAATAAAACAACAAAACCAAGAGCTGGCCTGTTCAGTGTCTCCGGACGTGTGATATATGGTGTGATTGAGGGCAGCTATAAGGTGAACCACTACTACCAGCCACTCTCAAGGGAGTACATGGCTACATCTACAGGGTGGGCCATTTATATGGATACACCCTAATAAAATGGGAGATATTTACTGTATACTGCGCAGATGATGTCATAGACACATGCGCTCTGAAGGAAGGGCAGCCCGTGTCGTTTCTTCAGGAGCGTGTGCCATGACCGGCGCTTCCCGCGCGCACACGCGAGAGTGACGTCACGCGGCTCCAGCCAGTCAGACAGCCAGAGTCCGCGCCCCCGGAAGGAAGATGGGCAAAAATTGATGTGGCCTGCAGCAGGGATGATGTGGGCTTTGTTTGCAGGTAAGTGTCACACAATGTGCTAGTATGCGATGCATACTAGCACATTGTGCCTTTACTTTGCAGTGAAGAAAAAAAAGGGAAAAAAACCCCTGAGTTTATTTCCTCTTTAAAGGGTTAATTTACTAAAACTGGAAAGTGCAATGTCTGGATATATATACTGTGTGTGTGTATATACAAGTGATACTCGAAAAATTTGAATATCGTGCAAAAGTTTGTTTATTTCAGTAATGCAACTTAAAAGGTGAAACTAATATATGAGATAGACTCATTACATGCAAAGCAAGATAGTTCAAGACGTGATTTGTCATAATTGTGATGATTATGGCTTACAGCTCATGAAAACGCCAAATCCACAATCTCAGAAAATTAGAATATTACATGCAATCAATAAAACAAGGATTGTACATAGAACAATTTCAGACCTCTGGAAAGTATAAGCATGCATATGTACTCAGTACTTGGTTTGGGCCCCTTTTGCAGCAATTACTGTCTCAATGCGGCTTGGCATGGAAGCTATCATCCTGTGGCACTGCTGAGGTGTTATGGAAGACCAGGATTCTTCAATAGCGGCCTTCAGCCCTTCTGCATTGTTGGGTCTCATGTCTCTCATCTTTCAGGCGATTTTGCTGGCCAATCAAGCACAGTAATCCCATGGTCATTGAACCAGGTTTTGGTGCTTTTGGCAGTGTGGGTGTGCTTTTGGCAGTGTGGGTGTGGGCAGGTGCCAAGTCCTGCTGGAAAATGAAGTCAGCATCCCCATAGAGCTTGTCTGCGGAAGGAAGCATGAAGTGCTCCAAAATCTCCTGGTAGATGGCTGCGTTGACCCTGGACTTTAACTTAACAAGGCTCCCCAAATCAACACAGACTGTGGAAACTTCACACTGGACTTCAAGCATCTTGCAGTGTGTGCCTCTCCATTCTTCCTCCATACTCTGGGTCCTTGGTTTCCAAATGAGATGCAAAATTTGCTCTCATCAGAAAAGAGGACTTTGGACCACTGAGTTACAGACCAGGTCTGTTTTTCTTTAGCCCAGGTAAGACGCTTCTGACGTTGTTTGTTGTTCAGGAGCAGCTTGACAGGAGGAGTACGACATTTGAAACCCATGTCCAGGATGCGTCTGTGTGTGGCGGCTCTTGATGCACTGACTCCAGCCTCAGCCCACTCCTTGTGAAAGTCCCCAACACCTTTGAATGGCCTTTTCCTGACAATCCTCTCCAAGCTGCTGTCATCCCTGCTGCTTTTGCACCTTTTCCTTCCACACTTTTCCCTTCCACATAACTTTCTATTAATGTGCTTTGATACAGCACTTTGGGAACATCCAACTTCTTTTGCAATTACCTTTTGAGGCTTTCCCTCCTTATGGAGGGTGTCAATTATGGTTTTCAGCACAACTGTCAGGTCAGCAGTCTTTCCCATTGATTGTGATTCCTACTGAACCAGACTGAGAGACCATTTAAAGGCCCAGGAACCCTTTGCAGGTGTTATGGCTTCATTAGATGATTAGAGCTGGACACTTTGAGCCTAGAATATTGCACCTTTTCACAATATTCAAATTTTCTGAGATTGTGGATTTGGGGTTTTCATGAGCTGTAAGCCATAATCATCACAATTATCACAAATCACGGCTTGAACTATCTTGCTTTGCATGCAATGAGTCTATCTCATATATTAGTTTCACCTTTTAAGTTGCATTACTGAAATAAATGAACTTTTGCACGATATTCAAATTTTTCAAGTATCACCTGTGTATATATATATATATATATATGTACACAGCGTGTAAAATGAGTATTGAACACGTCACCATTTTTTTCTAGGTAAACATATTTCTAAATGTCTACATGTCGTTAACAACCCATGCAATTCGTACATACAAAGACCCCAAAACAAATACGTTCAGAAAATTAAGTTATGAGTAATAAAATGGAATGACACAGGGAAAAAGTATTGAACATGCTAACTGAAATTTATTTAATATTTCATACAAAATCCTTTGTTGGTAATGACAGCTTCAAGATGCCTCGTGTATGAAGAAACTAGTCACATGCATTGCTCAGGTGTGATTTTAGCCCATTCTTCCTCACAGTCTTCAAATCTTGAAGGTTCCGTGGGCCTCTTCTATGAACTCTGATATTTAGTTCTTTCCATAGATTTTCTGTTGAATTCAAGTCAGGTGATTGGTTGAGCCATTCTAGAAGCTTGAGATTGACCAATTGAGAGTTTCAGTGTCTTTGTGTTTGAGATGATTGTCTTGCTGAAATGTCGGCCCCTGTTTCATCTTCATCGTCCTGGTAGATGGTAGCAGATTTTTATCAAGAATGTCTTGGTGCATTTTTTCATTCATCCTTCCTTCAATGACATGAAGTTTACCAGTACCGGTATGCTGTAAAACAGCCCCACACCATGATGTTCCCTCCTCCAAACTTCATTTGGGTGTTTTTGGGTGTTTTTGGGGTGATGTGCCATTTGACCTCCAAACATGGTGTGTATTATGGCATCCAAAGGGTTCAATTTTGGGCTCATCTGACCAGATTAAATTCTCCCAGTATTTCACAGGCTTGTCTAAATGTTGTGCAGCAAACTTTAAACGATCTTCAACATGCTTTTTCTTCAGCAATGAAGTCTTCCGTGGTTAGTGTGCATACAGGCCATGGTGGTTGAGTTCATACATTATTGTTTTCTTTCAAACAATTGTACTTGCTAATTCCAGGTCTTTCTGAAGCGCTCATAACTGATTCTTTGCTCTTGGACAACTTTTCTGATAATTCTTTTCACTCCTCTGTCAGAAATCTTGTCACCGCTTACAGCCATTCACTTGCATTGGTGGCTAAAGGAGCTGCTAAGCCTCCATGTGCATAAGGCTATAGTGGTCTATCTCAGTGTTGCCAACCTACCAGATTGAAATTTACTGACACAACACCCAAAATATACTGGCACAGCCAAGTTTTTACTGGCATTTTCAAAAGTTACAAAATAACAGTTTTAAGTGCAAATGTCAGCATTTTGGCTACAAACAAGTACAATATGCAATTATCAATGTGAATTAAGGTAGATATTAAGGCAAAAAACATATTTCTTATTTTATTTTTGATATAGCAAGTAAGTAGCTCAGGGACTTGAAAGGGCGGCTACAAATTAGAATGGGCGGCACACACACACACACACACACACACACGAAATTGACTCACAGTGACACTGCAGCAGCACAAATGATAATGACACCTCACTGACACGACGTGTCCCCTCCTGAGTCACAGTGACATCTCTCTCCACGCCAGGTGGTCCCTTCAGTTCACTCCAGTCCAAACAGCACTGACAGTACCATTCCCGGCTTACCTTGATCATGACCCGCACACGATGCTCCGCACCATAACATCACACACAGGTGCCGACTCCACCAGACCCCCCCCCCCGCTCTGGTGCCGCCCAAGCACACTGTAACAGGCACTGGAATGGTCTCTGTTTTTTATATTTTGATTATTGATTGCTCAAATAAAGCTGTATATTTTTCTAAAATACCGCTAGTGTCCTTGTATAAGATATCCTTGTGGATCTATAATCCTCTTCTTTATATGTTGCCTCTGACCACACCTTGAGCACTGTGTTAGTACAGTACAAACAGCTACGGGCTACCTTTAATTTATTTGGTCACCCTTAATTTATTCAGATCAAGGTAATTATGGTGACTTTTTTATTTTTTTGATTAAACTTGAATGGTCTGGCTGGCTCTGGTCTGGAACTCCACATGTGCAGTTCTGAGCCGAGCGTCACAACCATATTTTTTACTGGCAACCTTTACCTTTTCACTGGCATTTACTGGCAGGAGAAAAGTGCCCATTTTTTTACTGGCTGCCAGTAAAAATACTGACGGTTGGCAACACTGGTCTATCTGTGTCTAACTATCTATTATATTTAGTAAATGTTATAGAATATAAGCATTTGATAATCACAAATATCCAATTTTAACACCCACCGTGGTAAGATCAGGGAGATTTACATTTGCAGTGGTGAATTTGTCAAGATGCTGTATATTTTTACAACTTATACTGTAAATTCAACATTCTTATAAAATAATTAAGTTTCCTGCATAAATGCTCAGGTTTCCTTAGAAACCACATATCCAGTTGGTTATGACATTTGATCTGTGACTGCTGGTAACCCAATCCTAATTCCTTCTACAGGTCCAGGATCTTGTTTTCCTGATAATACAGCGGGGGTGGGGGCTTATTCCCTTCTATTTTTACAAAATACATGCTGGAATGTATAAAGAAAACATTTGTGTAAATCAATATTTGAAGTATTAAAGCATCTATAAAACAATTGAGGAACTAAGGATAGATGCCATAGACCATCACCATACCATTTGTAGAAGAGATTACACTGCTCTGTTCAGCTGCAATGTCACTGTGTGCCCCCCCATGCCCTGTTTTGTATTATTATAGGAAATAAAGAAGAAAAAAATTACATTTTAAGGTGGCAGTAAATTCTTATTTGTGATTTTTACCTACAGGTATGCTTATAATAAAGCTTACCTGTAGGTAAAATGAATATCTCCTAAAGATGCACTGTTTAGGAGATATTCACTTAATTGGCAGCCAGTGACATCACCAGCACATGCACCCATGCGTCTGTGGCCGTGACTCCCAAGTGCATGAGCGGGAATGACGTCATCGCAGTTCGGCCATTCCAGCAGCCGCAGTCCCTGAACCCGGTGAAGATGGAAGCCTCTGCAGTGGTGCAGTGGTTTGAAAGAACCTACCTGCCGAGTTCCTCCAAAAACTGTGTGCAAGTGTACCTAGAAGAATTGATGCAGGGTCGTCACACCAAATACTGATTTAATTTGGATTTCTCTTCTGTTCATTTACTTTCCAGTTTGTTAATTGATAAAAATAAAGGATTTACACTTCTATTTCTGAAAGCATTCTTAATTTACAGCATTTTATCCACACCTGTTAGTTCACTTTACATTTCGTAAATTGATAAAAATTTAAATTAAAAATATTTATTTTTGAAAGCATTCTTACTTTGCAGCATTTCTTCACACCTGCCTAAAACCTTTGCACAGGACTGTGTATTAATGTCATACATCCCAGGAGCCTTCATGGGCAGATTTTTTTTTTCTTTCATCTGGTGGAGGGGCTTTCTCGGCTAAGCACACCCTCCTGTCTGCATGCCTGCGCCAATGGCAGATGGATTCAAGGAAGTAAATGCTACATGATTTGCATTTACTCAAGATGGCCATGGCTTGACATGCTGGGGGTGTTTTTCAAAGGGATTTCTCAACAAAAAGCACAGAGACTTGGATGGATAAGTGCTTTAAATATTAAAATTAATTAAACAGTGTTTTCAGTCTGTGGTGCTTAGATATACTTATTATATGATTATGAACCCTCCCAGTTTTTCACCATAATGCATCCTATGCATTAAGGTGCAAAACCTTTTCTGTTGCAGCTGCCCCCCAGACCCCCCTTTCCTTACGGTAGCCCAATTGTTTATTGAGGACAAGCCTAACAGCTCCAGCCGGTGTCTCGGGTCCTCATTGAATAGATTGATAGCAGGGGTTGTCAATCAAGTCCAGTGATGCGAGAACCGGGGGGTCGGGGCCGAGTTCTGGTGCATGTGTCAATGGACGCAGCAACAGGACACCGGAACGTGCCTGCACATGTGACCCCAGGGAGAGCACTTTCCTGACGGGTCACTCGAGAAGAAAACGAGCCCGGAGTGCCACCGAGGGACCCCAAAAAAGGAGGATTGGGGCCACTCTGTGCAAAACCCTTGCATAGTGGAGGTAAGTATAACATGTTTGTTATTTTAATGAAAAAAAAAAAGCGAACCTTTAGTATCACTTTAAGTTCTGCATTAAAGTAATAATCTTGAAATTAGATAAATAATAAAAAAGAAATGTTGGCGTCCCCTAACATTGGTGGTCAGTGTAGAAATGACCCCTTACATTGGTAGTCAGTGGAAAATGTACCCCTTCCATTAGTGGTCAGTGTAGGTGGGTGATCAGTTCTCCATTGCTCAATGAACATTTAGCATCCTCAGGAGGTCTCAGAGAGTTCCAAGTAACCCTAGTTCAGAAAGCGAGGTCCAGTGAATAGCTACCATCCAATTTTCCTCCTTTTACATTAAGGCCTCATACACACAGGCATTTTTTGACGCCACGTTTTTGGGCGTTTTTTGCAGCTCTCCATGTTATACAATGGCCCTCTAAAAACGCTGACGTTTTTGAGCAGTAGAGGGCGTCGGTGTTAGTGAGCTGTTTCTAGAACGCGGGACCAGTGCGTTCTGAAGCTGTAACGTTTTGGCGTTTTTGACACCAACGCTGCAAAACGCTCACTAACGCCGTACCGGCGTTAACCGGCGTTTTTTGAAGCCGACGTTTTCTGGTTAAAAAATAGCAGAGGAATTTTTTTAAAAAAAAAACGCCTATTGACGCCGACGCTCACTGACGCCAATGCAAAATGCCAAATAAAACGCAGATTTTTCCCTTACGTGGTACCCGACGTTTTGCTTATTTAAAAACATACGCCCGTGTGTATGAGGCCTAATATGCATGAATGTAATATTCTGCATCTTTCAAATAGCTACTTGTATTACATTCTTTACATAACCCTTTCAAATCCAAATTGCTTATAGAAACTTTTTTTTCCCAAAAATGTAAACTAGTTTGGTCTTTTTATTAAAATTGTACTATGTGAATAAATAACTATCCTGCGAGTTCATTATGATGGTACTGAGAGCTTCAGACAGTAACCAAAGTCATCCTTAGCTGAGGTTCCAAATAAATTAAAGTCAGATGTTTTTAGATGTGGCTGTATTTGTTCTTCATACCTGAGATTCCCCCTGCCGCTCTCTCTGCTGATAGAAGATCCTTCTTATCTCCCAAGTGTCATGTTATCCCAGGATATCTGCCCTGTGTTAGGATGCTAAGCTCCTGAGCTGACATGTCATCACCAATTTCCCTTCTGTTTTTCTGAGGCCTTCCAGATAAGTGGTCTACTATATTGTTCTACTATTTAGTCTTAGGCACTAGTCACATTATATAAAGTGACGCTGCTGATTATTAGACCTTTATATTGATTGGGTAGGTTTACACCCTAACTGAATGACAATTAATTTGCTACAGCACAGTGTAGCATAAACAGTTGGTATTTTTTAATAAAATACACATTTTTTAAATCATTTTTTGTTTCATCTTAGCACTAATGATTTCCTAGTAGAAAAAGGGAAAAATACCACACTTATGGCCTGATGGTCCAACAACCAATAACGGTCGTCCAACAGTCTGTTGGCCGATAATCCGACCGTAAGTATGCACGGTTCAACAGCCGATTTCCAATTGTCGTCCTTGGCTGACAAGGCTAGAAAACTTTTGTTGGCCAACAAGGCTTTGGCCAATTGTTGGCTCGTGTGTACAGAAGTTGGCCAACAAAAGTTGGAAGTGCAAACACGCATGCTCGGAATCCAGGAAGTGTAAACCTGTGTTCCCAATTCACCAATCACATTCACCTGAACTTCCTCGTTATACGCTCGTAGCACGCCACTACATTCACCTTGATCAGACGATTACTAGACTATCGCCAGTACGCTAGACAAAACAGCCGACAGCGGTTTTGGACAAAAGTTGGACGTGTGGTTGTATGATAATTGGCGCGTGTATACGAGGCTTTAGTGTCAACTATCAAAATAGTGTCCAAGCTGCAAACACATTAGTGAGATATTGTTCACCAAAAATATATAAGTATATAAGGTGCTGCTCTACAAATCATTACTAACATCAAAAAATAATATGAAACGTGAAAAAAGTGCATAATCCCAAGTGTAAATAAATAATAGTCCTTAACAGGTAAATGTGAAATTCTTCTTATTGCAAATCACAGGTGAAATACATCAGATTCCCTTCACCATAGAGGCCAACCACCGATATATGGACAGGGAGTACGCTTACGATGTGTGGAATGGCCACATACTGATTGAAACTTGGCCGCTACCTACTGAACCATCTGATATTCGATTAGTGCAAGGCCAGCTTTATGTTTTTTTTTCTTTATTATTGCCTGGTGATCTGGCCACTCTGTTATATTTCATCTTCCTTTTAAAGCTACATGCAAACTAGAAAGCTAAACTTCTTTAGAAATGCTGGACAAAAAACGCTAATGTTTTAAGCAGTGTGTAGGTACGTTTAGTAGCTGCAGCATTAAGGTGCGGGCTGCCGGGATCCTTAAGCAATGAATAGCTGCATTTTAAGGGGAACCTACACCAAAATTAAACAAAAAAAAAAACAAGCTGTCCAGACAAAGTGGCAGTTAGAGGGTTGTTACAAAGCATTTAACAGTGACAGGAGTGCTTACAATGGTCAGCTTTTATTCAAGTAGTTCCAAAGCCAAAACATTTTTTACCTTAAGGACCAATCAATTTTTTTGCTAGAAAATTACTTAGAACCCCCAAACATTATATCTATATTTTTTCAGACACCCTAGGGAATAAAATGGCGGTCGTTGCAATACTTTATGTCACACTGTATTTGCGCAGCGGTCTTACAAATGCAGTTTATTTGGAAAAAATACATTCTTTGAATTAAAAAATAAGAAAACAGTAAAGTTAGCCCAATTTTTCCTATATTGTGAAAGATAATGTTACGCCGAGTGAGGGCCATCACTCGACTTCCTGCCCAACACCGAAAAGGACCGGATCATCTCCGCCGCTACCGATGGATGCGGTAAGCAGCTGAGAAAACCGGGACGTGGCGGGAGGGTGGGGATCACCTCTTCCGTCGCCGATAAAAGTGATGTCGCAGCAAACACCACTTTTATCTTAAAGCAGAGCGCCCGAATAAAATATCTGCTGCCATAACAATGGTATTTAACGTCAAAGGACCGACATATATTGACGTAATTAAGGTAAAAAACTTTTACACCTTTCTGTCCTCCCCCCACCTCCCGAAAAGCGGGGCTCCATAGACACACTCAGCTGGGAAGAGAGCAGCAGCAGGTGGTGCATAAGGGGCGATTGGGCGCCACCTCCCCGCCGTTGACAAGTAAAAAAAAAAAAAAGTCCGGCCCCCCTGCAGGTGGCGCCAGTAAATTTACTTTTTTTTTTTCCTCGGCTCCTTGCTGTCAGCTGACAGCAAGTAGTGAGCCGATTGGTCAGCAATTAAAGTCTATGCGTGTGCGATGAACAAGCGCACAAACATAGACTGATTGGCTGCTCCCTGAGCCATCAGAGCCAATGAACCTCTGTCATTGGCTGCTGTGTGCGGGGGGGGCGGGACTGTGGTGGACGTGCTGCCTGTGTGATTACGCAGCACTCCGCGGGCTTTCAGTCCCGAGCTGCTCAGCATGCTGACCGTAAGCCGAACTCTGCATACACCTGGCCTGCCTGCTGGGGTAAGTGCGGGACTTGTCCCGACTTCAGGGGGTGGGGCTGCCGTGAGCCCCTATCTGGTGATCTGTATGCCCTATCTGGTGATCTGTATGACCTATCTGGTGATCTGTATGCCCCATCTGGTGATCTGTATGCCCTATCTGGTGCCCTGTATGCCCTATCTGGTGATCTGCATGCCCTATCTGGTGCCCTGTATGCCCTATCTGGTGATATCTATGCCCTATCTGGTACCCTGTAGGCCCTATCTGGTACCCTGTATGCCCTATCTTGGGCTCTGTATACTGCTATATGGTGACTCTGTATACCCCTATCTGGGGCTCTGTATATTGCTATATGGTGACTCTGTATACTGCTATATGGTGACTCTGTATACCTATCTGTGATACTGTATACCCTATCTGGTGATGCTGGGCTGTATACTCCTGACAAAAGAGGTGGAAACTATAAGGGGTGGGGCTTATGTGAAGTGGGAGGGGTCAAAAAAGAAGGGCGGGGTCTGGCACCTCCCCATCTAGAATTTCACCAGCCACCACTGGAAGCGAGCACGCATGTGTGTCATATAGCAAGCTGCTTGCTGCGGGAGCACACAGAGATATTCAGGGCCGTCCTGTGCAATACCATTGACTATAGCATGTTTATTATTTTCATTGAAAAAAATGCCTTTAGTAATACTTTCATTCATGTGAAACCTTTATCGCAAATGAAAAAAAAAACTGTTCTTCCATCTAAATCTGCTAGTTTACCACCCTCAGACTGACAATGCTGCTGTCCAAAGGTGTTTCCGTTGTTCCTCCATCAAGAGTGGAGACACCTTTAGGGTCCTTTCAGACGAGCGGATCGTTCAGGTCCGCCTGTCAATTTTTCAGGTGGACCTGAACGGACGCTCCGATGTCCTCTATGGAGCGACGGATGTCAGCGGTGACATGTCCGCTGACATCCAATCCGCTCCGATCCTCCAAAAACAGACGGATGAAAACCCTATTTTCCATCCGCCTGGCGGATCGGATCGGATGAACATGGACAGACGGTCCGTGTTCATCCGATCCTCCATAGAGGAGAATGAAGCTGTGACAGGTCATTTAGACTATCCTGTCATCCTCCGTCTCAGTGGGGATAAACGGATGGATCCCCGCTGAGCAGCCAACCCCGTCAAAACGGGCTCCGCTCTTGTGAAAGAAGCCTAAGTGAGGAAGTGTTACTGACCAGATCGTCAAGTGAAAAAGAGAGCTAAAAAAATGAAAGCAGACACAACATTTAAAGGCTGTTTAGCTGCAATATATTACATTTTTGTTTTCGGGTGCTACTCTGAAGTGCTGCATTTTGTGTTGTCATTTTTTACTACGGATTTTTTAATAAATACACCTCAAATCTAAGAGGTTTACACTATTTTGAGTCTCTCTCATCTCCCTCGGTTATACACCTTCCCGGAGTCACTGGGTACGCATACCCCATATCCACTACCACCAAGGGTCGGTGGTGATAACTCCACAACTTATCTGTCTTACAAGCAAGACCCACCAAATCGTCTTGGAGTGTGTGACGTACTACCCCTGGAGTACCACTAGAGTGCTGGACCTACACCCTACCAACAGGATATCTCGGAGATTCTGCAAGGTAGCTGTGAGGAATCCCCCTGGATGAAAATTTACGAGCAAGCCCGGAGTGTGTGACGGAATTCTTCACCTCTGCATGTTCCAGGATTCCCCTGATTGTCCGGTGCCTGATTGATCTGGTGTCTGGTAAGCCTCCAACTTTACCTTTATGGAAATTCTTCATCTCCCTCCCAAGCAGCCTATATGGGATTATCTGGATACTACTTTTTCTGATGAGAACACTTACACAACGATCTCTTATTGACACAAACTTTTGAATCTCACTTTTCCCATATATATGTTTATATGCCATTTATTTGATTTTGTAAGTTTGGACTAAATGATGAAGGACTATTCCTCCCACTGACATCAATGATGGGGCACTATTCCCCCCACTGATATCAATGTTTGGGGCACTAATCCTTCCACTGACACCAATGATGAAGGGCTATTCCTCCCACTGACACCAATGATGGGGCACTATTCCTCCTACTGACACCAATGATGGGGCACTATTCTCCCCACTGATATCAATGTTTGGGGCACTAATCCTTCCACTGACACCAATGATGAAGGGCTATTCCTCCCACTGATACCAATGATTGAGGCACTATTCCTTCCACCGACACCAATGATGAAGGACTATTCCTCCCACTGACACCAATGATGGGGCACTATTCCTCCTACTGACACCAATGATGGGGCACTATTCTCCCCACTGATATCAATGTTTGGGGCACTAATCCTTCCACTGACACCAATGATGAA
>BLSH010530744.1:872075-883965 GCA_018402905.1 Glandirana rugosa
AACCACAGTCACCCTCCTTATCACGGGGACACCAAAGATGGGGCACTACTCCTCCCACTGACACCAATGACGGGGCACTATTCCTTCCACTGACACCAATGGCAAGGCACTATTCCTCCCATTGACACCAATGATGGGACACTATTCCTCCCACTGACACCAATGGCAGGGCACTATTCCTCCCACTGACACCAATGACAGGGCACTATTCCTCCCACTGACACCAATGACAGGGCACTTTTCCTCCCACCGACACCAATGATGGGGCACTATTCCTTCTCCTACTGACCGCAGGCGCCATGTCATTTTCTTATTCCCTGTGACCACCAAGACTGATGCATTGTTTAATCCCACTAACATTTGGACTTTCTCAACTCCTGCTGGCCACACTCCGCCCCCCCCCCTAAAGTCTGAAGGACAGTTATCTGGCCCTTTACTAAGAAAATGTGGAGACCCCTGCTCTAAGCTATTCTTCTGGTATAGCCCTTCATAAAGAGCTGTTTTCTTACTATAGTGTATACACTTGTCCTTATATACCAGAATCCACATACTCCAGCAGTCATGTGCTTTAGTATTTAAGAAGGACCACATAGCTAGGAATTACCCTTGACACATGCAAGTTAATTTGAACTATTATTGGTAGCTTTTGCTTAAACAGGGTCATTACTAAAATGACCGCATTCCATCATTGTGCAAAGTTTAGCACTATTATGCTGATGTGTGTAAAAACTTTGAAGCGCCTGTGATTTTTTTTCTGTTGTCTGTAAAATAAAAAATGTGTATTAGGTTGGCAGTCTTCTTCCCAGACTGTATAACAACTCCTGCCTTACTCCCTAATGATGTCCTCTTGAGGGTGTCATGAACAGCAGGGGTTAAGAGCTATCCACAGATTAAGCTGCCTCCCCATGGGGCTTCTGTAGAGGCTTCCAGTACATTCACTACAGCACATCCTGCTTGCTCTGTCCATGTCAAGATAAGAGCTGAATTCCTTCAAGTAGCAATGAGATTTCCAAGTAGGTCTGGGACCAGCCATGCACAATGATGTACGGGAGAGGATCTGCCTCAGATGACCTTTATCATCAAAGATCCACTATAATGAAAAGTATTGTAATCTGCTAAATGTATGAGGTTCTACATTCTTTGCACATTAAAAAATATTATCTTCACATGTACATGCAGTAAGGGATCATGAACAGGGCCATACAATGTGCTGTATGCAGATCTGTAAATTATACTAAGCAACTAATTTTTGGTCCACAGTGTTTAGCTGTGTAAACCAAACAAGAAAAATTTACACCACATAGAGGACAAGATGTAAATATAAGCAATATATATTCTATAGCATTACTGTGGCCCTACCTCTAAAATGAAGCAATGAAAGAACAGGAGGAAAAATACCAATAGATCTCGATGCCATGTTTATTCTATGAAGACCAGACAGACACCCTTGACTACCCAATAGAAGGGTCAGTTGAGTCTTTGTTATTTTTTAGGATACAAGTGGTGACATGTTGATGCAAAGGGGGGAGAGGCTGTCCTCCCTTTCCTTCCCCGATACCACTATTCCATATTCCCTCACCTTTTTTTTCTATTCTTGGCACTCATGAGGAAAGAGACCCATTCTGGCCATCCCATGACCTGGTTGTCATCACCCCTACAAAAAAAATTCCTATGGCTAGGCATATGCATTTAAAGGAGTACAGCTCGTTTGGCTGTACTTCTCCTGTAGATCACAGGAGTGCAATCCGTTTTGCACTCCTGTGACCCGTTTTCAGCAGAGATCGGGCTTAAGTCCACTCTCTGCTGACGTCACAGAAGTTGGGCCAGGCTCTGGGTCATCTCGACCACAGAGTCCACCAGATCCCTGGACCGACACCAGGCTCAGCCTCTCAGCAAGCCGCTGAGAGCCTGAGCCAGTCACCCCAGCCCCCTCCACAGCCCAGCGCTCCAATGGTGAGGAGGGGGCAGAGCAGAGAGATGTAACTGACAGTCAGCAGCTCTATGCTCGGGGAGCTGTGAGAACCGAGTGATTGGCGGTTCTCAGTGCAGAGGCGCTGTGGGACAGATGCAGCATCGCACCTATGCTGCTTCCACCTAGGTAAGTATGAATCTTAAAAAAAACAACAACCCATACTTCTCTTTTAATGTGGTTTGCATTCCAACTTATATGGTTATAAGTACATGTTTGTCCATATGTGCTGAAACCATATATGTGTATGGACCATTTTTTCCTGCTGGATCTTGCTGTCTTCTAACTAATCGTTATCATAGAAAATAACAAAACTACCTAAATGCCCATTTTACTCACCAAAATCCATGGGCATTCCAGCCCCGAATCTTTCAATAAAGTTAAAAAAGTACAAGTACCTGCATCCCAGGAATATGGAAACAACCCTCGTCCCCTGTGAAAACGCAATGGCTTGCCAGAATTTTGGAAATCCAACAAATGGAATATCTTACTGAAGGTGTCAACCACCCCAACCTTTAACTGGCCTTTGTAAGAAGGTGCACAAGGAAGGGCAATGCACATCACAAACAAAACATTTCCCAGCTCACTTACCAGCCAGCCTGCAAAACAATCAAATTGGCCCTATCTAACAATTTACGGTAAAAATACAGGGTTTTATTTACACACATTTGCAAATATTTGCATACGCCAGTGCCCATGTCAAGGGGTCTCTGTGTCCTAACTCTAAATTTCCAGGGTCTCTATAGTAGGAGCACATATAAGAATGGACAGATTAAGAGCAGGTGTGTCATGAGGCAATGTGGATGAAAACACAATGGGTTACCAGAATCTTGGAAATCCAACAAATGGAAAATCTTACTGAAGCCATTAATAAAACAGGAGGATGCCATGTTTTTTCTATCAAGATCAGACACCCTTGGATTCCCAATGGAAGGGTCTGTTGAGTCTTTGTTATTTTTTAGGATACAAGTGCAGACATGTTGATGGGGAGAGACTGCCCCCCTTTCCCTCCCAAACACTACTATTCCATATTCCTTTACCTTTTTTTTTCTATTCTTGGCACTCGTGAGGAAGAAGACCCTTGGGCCATCCCATGAGCTGGCTGCCTTCACCTCATCTCTCCCCCAAAATAATTCATACTAATGAAAAAAAAAAGAAGAAAAAAGCAGCAGATGCTAAATTCAAACTTATGATTGAGGTTTCTAAGACAAGATGTCAAGAAGTTCACAATCCTGTAATAAGTACTGTATATTGTTCATTGGCAGCTTTAGTGACTCTACATTTATAATGTTATATTTTATATTTGCTTGCTGCACTTAGTACTTTATAATGCTATGTATGCTTACTATTTTTGTACTGTTGTTTTTCCAAAATAAAGAATTTATTGAAAAAAAAAAGTAAACAGTGCAATGCTGCACATTACACTCACCACTGGTGTGAATGGGCCCATTAAAGATCATACAATATTTTTTATAACATTATGATTTAAAATGTCATAGATATTTAATTCTTCTTTCCCCTTTGTTACTAAAGTCCCACTTTGAGGGTCTTCTTCTTGCTGTATATGCAGGGATGTTGGTAAACAGTAAGCTTACTACTTGAATAGCTTATTAAGCATAGCTATGCAGCAAATGGAATAGACATCAGAAATCA
Source organism: Glandirana rugosa (assembly GCA_018402905.1). Taxonomy (NCBI): domain Eukaryota; kingdom Metazoa; phylum Chordata; class Amphibia; order Anura; family Ranidae; genus Glandirana; species Glandirana rugosa. The sequence continues at coordinate 875,698 of BLSH010530744.1, forward strand.
GACCCTTAGGTCCCTGAGACCACAATGTGCCCATCAGTGGGTATTTAGAAAAACAAGTAGTAGAAGCCAGTGGCGGCTGGTGCTCAATTTTCTTGGGGGGGGGGGGGGCGGCCTGCGACTCCCCAGCCAGCCAGCCAGCCAATAACCAGCCAACCAAGCACATAACCCACCCTTGACGCTTGCGCAATTGATCGCCACTTTCCCTTGTCGTTCAATCACTTGCCCGGCGCCTGCCAGGCCGCCCGCCAGCCCCACACTTATCCCATCCAGGTTGCGGTTTTGAATAGCTTCCCTCCCTGCATCTCCTCCCAAGTCCCGGCGGTCGCTTCTCCTCCTGGCCAATCAAGAGTTAGGACAGGCAGCCAATCAGGTGTTAGGACTCCCGGCCAATCGGGTCTCAGGACCCACTTCCTGATTAACCATGAGGAGAAACAGGAAGACATTAGCTCATATTAATTCACTAATGTCACACAACTGGGCTCCAGGCACAGTGCTCTGTGCCCCGACCCCATCTATTTTGAAGCCAATTAAAGCCTCCATCTCTAATCAATGCAAAAAAACATTGGAGTCCATGCGTCCAGCGCCCTGCATGTAGATTAGGGGCCCCGCACATGCATTAGGGGGGCGGCGCCCCTGCGCCCTGCATAAGCGGTTGCCACTGGTAGAAGCACCAAACTGAGTATGCAGATCGTGGCTAAACTGGAAGAGGATGGTTTCATGTATAGAATGGTCACTTTGAAAGGCAACTTTTAAAGTGAATGAGGTAAGGCGGTGCTGATTTCAATCATGTACAAGCAAAAAATCCTGTTCTTTAATTTTCCTGAATTAATATTTTTTTAATGGAGAATTTTCACCAAAGTAAGTTTCATATTATTAGACAATTTGTGGTTGATTTTCTAAATAAGTAATACCTAATCAGGTTTAAGGAAATATATAGAAAAAAAAAAAAAGAAAAGGTTTGCTTACACATGATTGGATGGTTGAAGTCAGCAGAGCTTCACCTCATTAAAGTGTTACTAAACCCACAACAGTAAATTCAGTCTGTATATGCAGTCAAGCATGCTTGTTATCCTCACTGTGGAACCTAAGGGGTTAATCCTCTGCATTGTGTAAAAAGGCTGTTTGATCCTGTCTTCTCTAATCCTTCCCTTCTTCCACTGTCCCCAATCCATATCCTGATAGTACAGAGCCGTGGAGGCACCCGGCACATTCTCAGTTTGTTATGTATTGCTAGAGACTTTTTTTTTTGGGAGGGTGCATGTGATCAGCACAGAGCCAATCAGCACTGTCCAGATATAGGGTCAGGGTTCCTGCAGCCTCATAGGACAATCAGGGAAGAATGAAAACTCCTCCTACAAGCTTTAACCAGACACTGATAGAAGTCACAAGACTGCTATATACTGCTGATAAGAAAAGGTATTTAGCAGTTTATATTTACTAAAATGATTACATTTCCATGTCCTGTGTACTGTGGGAGACCAGATATAGTGAATGCAGGGTCCTGGGTTTAGTAACATCTTAACTAAATTAAGTGAAAATCCACCTTGCTACGTGAACAGCCTATATATATTCCTTTAATAAATAAATCCCTAAGAGTAGTGTGGCCATGGACTGTAAAGTCTTTTTTTTTTTTACAAGAAAAATTTTATTAAGAATAATAAAACAGTTACAGGCATTGGTTAAAGCACATTTGGCAGTACAGATATGGCATACGTTTTCAGGTAACTTACACGTTCATGACTTATCCAAATCTAAGTCGGGGAGTAGACATACGGTACCCTACATGATGGGGGATACATTTCTCAGTGAGTACATTAGGAGAGAAGTGGAGAGGGTGGGAAGAGAAATGGATCCATAGACACTTGCTCACATTATAACATTAGGATCTCTCAAGGGCACATCAACCACCATAGACCCCCAAGCGTCGATCCATCCCGACTATTTGTTGTCAAATTTCTTTGGGCAGACTGTAAAGTCTAATGAAGACTTATTTCTTTATAGAGAGTTGGAAAATGTTTATGATATTAGCCTGTATTCCCTGTACCCAATAGGAAATTACTTAAATTCTGATGCTATTTCCTGGATTCTGCAGATGCTTGGATTTTATGTACAAAAAAAGTGTAAAGTGTGAACTGTCTGCATTGAGTGAAATTAAACATTTTTATTTCCTTATAATTTCAGAAAAAAATCATGAGATCTCAGCCAATCATTTTTTTAGTAAAATGCATTAGCATCAAAGATGAAATGTGAAAAAATTGTTTCGCTCATTTTTAAGGGTGCAAAATAGTCTTTAAATGGCTTCATGGAAATATGCTCCTTTCAATTATTTTGTACCTGTTCTTATTAGCCTCAACGTAAAATTAAAAAATTAATTTTGCCAAAACAATTTTCCTGATCCCTAAAAGCCCTGAAGCAGCCAAAAAGATCTACATTTTTTCACCAATTCTAACTTTTTAATTCAGATCTTAAAAAGTTGGCTATCACGCAATCGGGCTGATTTATTAAAGGAGTTATGAATCTTTACACAATAAAGTATGTGAATATATCCTACAATTTATGTGATGCAGGTGAAATAACTACACAGAAATTAGTTTTCACATGTTTGGATAATTGAAGTGAATATTCACACAATTTATCATTTAAAGATTCTAAACACCTTTTGTAACTCAGCCTCAATATGTGTTCTTTTTTTCAGAAACTTTTATATTTATGAGGCCAGAGGAATATTTTTTTTATCATTTGAGGACAGGTACATCTAATCCTGAGCTAAATGTTTGAATACATGGATACTTCAAAAGCCTGTGATGACGTAACAGAACGGAATAGGCAACAAATACTATTTATACATTTAATTATTCCACTACTCTGCCTTATAATATCAAATTTGTCAAAAACGTGGACCTATGCATTAAATCATGAAAATGGCCTCTTCCACAGTGTATAAGCAATAGGTATAGTTTTAGCTCGTTAGTGGTGGCAAATATTTTGCATACTGTCAAATAAAATAAATTATGTTCATACTTCCTCTGCAGATCTGTGGCCAGTGTAAAGGTTGCTGCTTGTCTCTTGGGGCTAAAAATCGTGCTGAAATAATCAGTATTTAATTTAATATTACCCTAAAACATGCTCATTTCTGGTATTCCATGCAGCACACAGCTGGGGAGAAGGCTCCCTGTTACCTGAGGAGGGGCTGTATGCATTAGGATGACGAAGATCTTAGTACATGTGACTTCCATATAGGATAGAGAAACAATGAACAAAACAGTCCCTGGAGGACTGGATACTGACATTAAAGCTGTTATGTGTGTATATATATGTATATACTGTATATATATATATATATATACTGTATCTCACAAAAGTAAGTACACCTCTCACATTTTTGTAAATATTTTATTATATCTTTTCATGTGACAACACTGAAGAAATGACACTTTGCTACAATATAAAGTAGTGAGTGTACAGCTTGTATAACAGTGTAAATTTGCTGTCCCCTGAAAATAACTCAAAACACATCCATTAATATCTAAACCGCTGGCAACAAAAGTGAGTACATCCCTAAGGGAAAATGTCCAAATTGGGCCTAATTAGCCATTTTCCATCCCCGGTGTCATGTGACTCATTAGAGTTAGAAGGTCTCAGGTGTGAATGGGGAGCAGGTATGTTAAATTTGGTGTTATCGCTCTCACTCTCTCATACTGGTCACTGGAAGTTCAACATGGCACCTCATGGCAAAGAACTCTCTGGGGATCGGAAAAAAAGAATTGTTGCTCTGCATAAAGATGGCCTAGGCTATGAGAAGATTGCCAAGACCCTGAAACTGAGCTGCAGCATGGTGACCAAGACCATACAGAGGTTTAACAGGACAGGTTCCACTCAGAACAGGCCTCGCCATAGTCGATCAAAGAAATTAAGTGCACGTGTTCAGCGTTATATTCAGAGGTTGTCTTTGGGAAATATACGTATGAGTGCTAATATGTAAAACAGGTGGTGCAGCGCTCGGATAGTCCATAAAAGATGTCCATAATCTCTAAGTTCACTACTTCATGACCCGCCACCAGGGTTTTTCATATGAGGGTATAAATCCAAAAATATAACTTCAGGAAAGGCTTCAAAGACCACCACCATCACCCATACACACTGGTCCTTACCAGATGGACCGGACTCCCATTACAGAGGTCGGGTTAGCATAACATCACTGGTCAGGTTCACTGATGGTCAGCTGGTCTCCCTCACGTCACACACTCCCCTGTCAGATCGCTCAATCTCTGGTTACCCTGGTTGCCTATGCAGAGATCCTCCCTGCTGCGGTTATCACATCCCTGACTGTCAGAGGCCACTGCTCCCAGCGTCACACAGTCCTCTGACCCGTCACTCAGGTGTTAGCTGGTATGAGATAAAGGCTCGACATAGTGTAGTATTTTAGGCTTAAAAACTATTTATTATAATAAAGGTTGCACTCACGTGTCACATCAAAATATCTCGCAGTGAAACATATTTGGGAATGTTTCCAACCACCAAGATAGCCACCGCGTACCACTGCGCGATGACGTTACGCGTCGTTGGATGGTCCCAGCCAGGAAGCTCACTGGATTCCAGCCGACTGCTCAGTTTTAACTTTCCCGGGACTATGGACTATCCGAGCGCTGCACCACACGTTTTACATATTAGTACTATTCCAAAAATTCTTTGTGCATAGCTGCTGGTTTTTATCTATCATATTGTGTTCCTAAGTGCAGTGGCTCTGTCTGTTTATAGATGTATGAGTGCTGTCAGCATTGCTGCAGAGGTTGAAGGGGTGGGGGTCAGCCTGTCAGTGCTCAGACCATACGCCGCACACAGCATCAAATTGGTCTGCATGGCTGTTATCCCAAAAAGAAGCCTCTTCTAAAGATAATGCACAAGAAAGCAAAACTGTTTGCTGAAGACAAGCAGACTAAGGACTTGGATTAATGGAACCATGTCCTATAGTCTGATGAGACCAAGATAAACTTATTTGGTTCAGATGGTGTCAAGCGTGCGTGGCAGCAACCAGGTGAGGAGTACAAAGACAAGTGTGTCTTGCCTACAGTCAAGCCTGGTGGTCGCTCCAGGTAACTCAAGAGCCTGCTGCTTCAACCTCTATCTCCAGGGTGTGGGTATGGCACTGCCTGAAAGCAGGTGCATTGGAACAAAAAAAAAACAGGCTGGATGGCCCCACTCCTGTGCAATGACTTTATTCTTGGTCAAAATACAGCATACAGTGTTCAGGTGAACAATGGAAATCTGACATGTTTCACACCAATGGGTGCTTAATCATAGCCTGTTAATTGTATAATTGATCTTACAATAAAGCAATCAAGCGTCAATTAACAACCATATGTCGATTGTGTCCAAGAAACTGAACTAAAAGTGTGTACAAATAAAATGTTCACAAAAACAAGTGAAATTGTTATATAAAATTTGAATTGTCATGTTACATAATTGTTGCAATATCGCAGTACTGCAACTAAAGCCTCGTACACACGGGACGACGATCGTATGACCGAACGGCTCAAATCGTATGTTGGCTGTTGTATCTCCCGTACTGACATGCACCCAACGGTCTTACAAGCAATGTGCAACCAAGCCGAACGTAATGACGTGCAACGAGCGTATAAAGAGGAAGTGCTGTTATCGTGTGCCACCCTTTGGGCTCCGTCATCTAATTTCGTGTTAGTTGAAGTTTGGTGTTTGTTGATTCGGGACTTTCAGATCGTTCTTCAGTTCGTTCTTCAGATCGTTCTTTGGATCGTTCCTGACCATTCGTTCGTCAACTATGTTCCCTTCTAGAGATAGAAATCTCGCTATTGTTGGCCTATGAGTCCTTCTTTGGACCCAAAACCAACGTAGGAGAAGGAGGGAGAGGAATTGTTGGACCAAAAATTGGTTACTTAACCGTGATCAATTTGGTCATATGGCTTTAGTCAGGGAGCTCCAGGAGAATAATCCTGATGATTTCAGGAATTATCTTCGGATGACAGACCCCTGCTTTAACCACCTCTTAGCATTGGTGTCCCCCTATATCCAGAAGCAGTACACATGCATGCGCCTTGCTATCACCCCTGAGCAAAGGCTACAGGCATCTCCCCCCAGGCTCTTGAAGTCATTATTCCGGAGACATGCTCAGCCATCATTCAGGCGCTGCAGAAGGACTATATATAAGGTATGTTTTTATGGTAATACCACATTTTATGTGTTTATATTTGATAATATAGTATTTGCCCTTTTTGCCAATACCTAATTAGTAACATTACAATATGCTGTGAATGTCTTCTTTCTGTACTGGGCTGGGTGCATCTGGTGAACTTGCACCGGCTTGGGGGCCTCTGTAGTATTTTCTGAAAAAAAAACAACAACAAACGGACGATGATGCCAATTGCCCCCCCTCCCCCCTTACTCCTATGGGATGTGGGCTGTCTGCTATCCATCATATGCATTTGTGTGCCTTCCAGCACTGGGGGGCTATCCTCTCACCATATCTGCACTAGCTAGACTGGATTAATGGGCACTGATGAATCAGTCAGCAGCCAGTAAAGTGATACTTATCCTTTAATTTAGGCCTTAAACCCCAGCTCTTTTGTCCACCTAGCAGCACCCCTGTCTGTGGCACAATTTGTATAGTTGTCATTTAGCACTTACCTTCTGGGCGTGAAGGTGGGCTGGATTCCACCTCTGCTGACAGGCCAGGGGTGGGAGCATCCGTTGGTCCCTAAGGGGGGTGGATGCTTTGGTTTTTCAAAATACAAAAATAACATAAGTGCAAAAGCTAAAGGAATGTCTGAAAACAGTCTAAAATGGTATTCTTCATATACAGTATGCTTAATTTGTAAATTAAATTTGGGAACCCCAAGGCATACAAAGAGTTCAAAAATTCACAGATAATTCTCTCTAGTCTCTAGCTACTTTGACCAAGAACATATCCAGACACCGACTTTACACATCTACTTATTGGTTACAAAAAAATATTTCTTACTTTTTTCTAGGATTCGATGGATCCGACGCAGCTGGTCTGGCTTCCAATGCTTCAGATCGGACCAGCGCTTGCAGAACTATACACAGCTTGCTGGACCCAAAGCAACAAGGCTTTACTGAGGGCAGATCGTGCCAGACAAATCTGATTGAATTCTTTGACTATATTACCAGTGTTTTGGACCAGGGTGGTGCTGTGGACATAGCGTATCTTGATTTCAGCAAGGCATTTGATACAGTTCCACATAATGATCTGATAAAAAAGTTGTACAAGCTGGGACTTAACCTCTGGGTGGTTCAGTGGATATGCAGTTGGCTAAAGGATAGATCCCAGAGTGTGGTTGTAAATGGGGTTCACTCAGAACAGAGACCAGTCACTAGTGGGGTACCACAAGGCTCTGTATTGGGTCCTGTTCTATTCAACCTATATGTAAGTGATATAACTGAAGGTTTGCTGGGCAATGTATGTCTCTTTGCTGATGATACAAAGGTGTGTAATAGGGTTGATATCCCTGAAGGTGTCTGTAACATGGAACATGATTTGGCATTGCTGGAAGATTGGTCAAAGCAGTGGAGACTGCAGTTCAATATTTCTAAATGTAAAATAATGCATCTAGGGAAAAAGAATCCCCTTAGAGAGTACAGCATTGGGGGCACAGTGTTAGCCAGCACTACAGAAGAAAAAGATTTGGGGGTGCTTATTTCAGATGATTGCAAAATGAGCAAACAGTGTAACCAGGCAGTGGGAAAAGCAAATAGAATTCTGGGATGTATCAGTAGAGGGATCACCAGCAGGAGGAAGGAGGTTCTGATTCCTCTATATAGATCTTTAGTGAGACCTCACTTAGAATACTGTGTCCAGTTCTGGAGACCACACTTACAAAAAGATATTGATAAAATAGAACGAGTTCAGAGACGGGTAACAAAAACGGTGAAAGGTCTGGGGGATAAAACATATCAAGAGCGACTTCAGGAACTTAATATGTACATTCTGGAGGAAAGAAGGGAGAGGGGAGACATGATTGAAACCTTTAAATACATCAAGGGGGTGAATAAGGTTCAGGAGGGCAGTCTTTTCAATATGAAACCAAAATCAAGAACACGGGGACATGACCTCAAACTAACTGGGGGGAAGTTCAAAACTAATCTTAGAAAGTATTATTTTACTGAAAGGGTGGTTGATGATTGGAATAAACTACCAACAGAGGTTGTGAGACAGTCAACAGTAAATGGCTTTAAACATGCTTGGGATAAACATAAATCCATAGTCAGACAACA
>BLSH010530744.1:909840-920211 GCA_018402905.1 Glandirana rugosa
ATAAGTCGGAGAGAAGGAAGGCCCCGGCGCTGAGGCCGAGACACTAACGCGCCGTGTAGGTCTTGTGACGTATAGGGGACTTGGCATGTCCAAATCCTCTATACGTCCCGTGGATGTCCATTCGGAATAGTATCCGAATGGACTTCCAATTTTACCAACAGTGCTCAACTGTTGGTGAAATTCTGTTAGGGACTTTTAATAAGATGGGTGTGGATTGTTGATGTAAAATTAAAAGAAGTAGTCAAGTAGGGGGTGTCAATAATCGAAAACAAAGTGAACTGGGAGGGAAGATTTAACATTCGAGATTGCTCGTCCCGTATTATTATTATTATTATACAGGATTTATATAGCGCCAACAGTTTGCGCAGCACTTTACAATATGAAGGCAGACAGTACAGTTACAATACAATTCAATACAGGAGGAATCGGAGGGCCCTGCTCGTTAGAGCTTACAATTTAGAAGGGAGGGTCAAGTGAAACAAAAGCTAATAACTGTGGGGGATGAACTGATGAAGAAAATTAAAATGTAGTTGTTAGGTGTGGGTAGAATAATTTTCAGGGATTGTCTTAAAGTGGTTGTCAACTCGTGACAACCATTTTAACCTTCAGGTAAGCCTATGATAAGGCTTACCTGTAGGTGCCCTGCATATCTCCTAAACCTGTACGGTTCAGGGGATATGCAGTGTTCTGGATGTGCCGCGCAATCACAGAGCCGGAGTCGCGGCCCCGGAAGGAAGAGAGGCTGAATATGGACGCCACCAGTCGCAGGCTTTGTTTGCAGGTAAGTGGCACATAATGGGCTATTATGCAATGCATAGTAGCCCATTATGCTTCTACTTTACAGGGACTATAGAGGAAGTAAACCCAATCTGGGTTTACTTCCTCTTTAAAGCTAGTAGAGTAGGAGATACTCAGGTAGGGGTAAGGAGTACCATAGGATTGGAGAGGCTCTGGAAAAGTCCTGGAGGTGAGCAAAGGAGGAGGTGACGAGGGAGCTAGAGAGCAGGAGGTCTTGAGAGGAATGAAGAGAACGATTAAGTTGGTATTTCGAGACTAGGCTGGTGATATAACTTGGGGCTAAATTGTGGATGGCTTTGTAAGTTGCTGTGAATATTTTGAATTGAATTCATTGAGTGAGTGGTAGCCAGTGGAGGGATTGACAGAGAGGAGTATCAGACACAGATCGATTGGTAAGGTGGATGAGTCTGGCAGCAGCATTCATGATGGATTGAAGGGGGGATAGCCTATGTAGAGGTAACCTAGTGAGAAGAGAGTTGCAGTAGTCGAGGCGAGAGATGACCAGGGAGTGGATTAAGAGCTTTGTTATGTCATTGGTTAGAAAGGGGTGTTTTTTTGAGATGTTGCAGAGGTTTAGGTGGCAGGATTTGGACAGTGATTGGACGTAAGGCTTAAAGGAGAGTTCAGAGTCCAGGATTATACCTAAGACCTTGGCATGGGCTGATAGTTGTGCCATTGATTATGACAGAGAGATCAGGGGAAGGGGCACGTGGTGGAGGGAAAATGATAAGTTCGGTTTTGGATAGATTGAGTTTGAGGAAGTGGTGTGACATACAGATGGCTATATCTGTTAGTAAATTAGTGATACATGAGGAGACTGAGGGAGTGAGCTAAGGGGTAGAGAGATAGATTTGGGTGTCATCAGCATAGAGATGGTATTGGAAGCTATGGGATGCTATCAGCTGACCCAGGGAGGAGGTGTAGATTGAAAATAGGAGCGTCCCAAGAACAGAACCTTGGGGGACCCCAGCAGAGAAAGGAAGAGTAGAGGAGGAAGTAGAGTTGTAAGTAACGCTAAAGGTGCGATTGGATAAGTAGGAAGAGGACTATTGAAGAGTACAGTCACAGAGACCAATGGGATGGGGTTTTGGAGGAGGAGGGGGTGGTCAACTGTATCAAAGGCAGCAGAAAGGTCCAAGAGTGAGAGTACAGAATAGTGTCCATTGGTTTTGGCTGTTAGTAGATCGTTTATTCGATTTAGAAGAGCATCCTGTGGAGTGTTGAGGACGAAATCCAGACTGAAGGGGATCAAGAAGGCTATTCTCTGAAAGGTGGTTGTTCATTCAGTTGTAGACCAGACGTTCAAGGAGTTTGGATAAAAAGGGGAACAAGGAGATGGGGCGTAGGTTGCTAAGATTGGTTGAGTCCAGTGAAGGCTTTTTAAGTATGGGGCTAACTAGTGCATGTTTTAGAGAGTTGGGGAAGATGCCAGAAGAGAGGGAGAGATTGAAGATGTGGGTTAAAGAGTGTAGAATCGAGTCAGAGGGTGAATGTAGTATTTGCGAGGGAACAAGATCCAGCGGGCGGGTGGTTAGTTTGACGTTAGCAAGTAGTTTAGCACCCTCATTTAAAGTGGTGGGGTAATCATTATGAGACACTAAAAGCCGAGATGCTTGCATGCATGGGTGTCACCACTGCAGTCAACTGGCTCAACGGGTGCATCGGTGGTCATACAGTACTGACAAGCCACCCCGCTCCCAAATGTTTGATACTTTGCCGGGCCCTAAGATTGTGGAGCGTGTGGTCATGGACCATTGTTTACGGGCCCTCCTTTGAGGAAGTGGGTCAGCCATGAAGACCCTAAGAATGCAAACCAGCTGGTGGACTTGGTGGAGAGATATACTGCTGCCGAGGACTTGTTTAACCCATCCGTGCCCCACTCCAATGTCTCTAGGGGTGAAAAATCACCCGGGGGATCCGGTAAGACTGCTCCCGGGTTTAAGGGAAAAATTGCAAGACTGTTGCCACAGATAATGAGACTATGGGCTCAGGACCTAAAGACTGGCCAAATAGGTCAGGAAGGTCTGTGAGGCTGTTTAGAGGACTGGGTACAGAACACACAAAATGTTATCGCTGCCATGCGTTTGGTCATATTGCTGCTAACTGTTCCCTAAATGATGAACCAATGCAATGTGATAAAGCATGTCTCTTTTTGCACAGATGGCATGTATTGCAACATGTCAGGAACGCATAGAAAAACAAATGTGTGTAATTTCAGTTGATGGAAAGCCAGTCACGCCTCTGCTAGATTCTGGTAGTGTGGTGACATTAGTCAAAGGTGACTGTGTAAAGTCCGCAAAGTTACACCCTAGCACTATTGGATATTTGCATACATGGTGACACTTGACTACCAGAGTGCTGTGGTTGAGATTGATACCCCTTGGGGCATGGTGACACATTCAGTGAGGGTGGTACCCTCACTGCTTCATGAAGCCCTAGTGGGGAGAGATTTTCCCCACTTTTGGAGTTTATGGGAAAACAGAAGGAGGCGGGAGGACAGAACTCCCCCTGCTGAGGAAACACCAGAACTTACTCCGGACCCTTTTGATTACAAAATTGAAAGGGGAACTGTTAGCGTGTCCGAGGAAGGAGATGATCCTTTTCCTTTTTCTGTAATGGCTGGGAAGCAGGAGGATCTGGAATCCAGCCCCCAGATGGAGGTTAATGAACAAGAAATTATCTCTGACTCTAATAGTGAGAGTGGACAGAATGTGGTGCCTGACTTAGAGGTCAGGAAAGATGATTTTTGTATGGAACAACTAAAAGACGCCACACTCAATAGAGCCAGAGAAAACATTAAAATGATAGATGGGGTACCTGTTGAACCTAATTTAGGGGTGTATTTTCCCTACATGGCTCTTAAAAATAACTTGCTGTATCAGGTGGTAAAGCAAGGGGAGGAGAAGGTAGAGCAGCTAGTGGTTCCCAAACCCTATCGCCGGATGGTATTAGATTTAGCCCATGGTCATATAATGGGGGGGGGATATCTGGGTATAGGGAAAACTAAGGAGAGAATAACCCAGAGATTCTTTTGGCCTGGGTTATATGCAGATGCCAAAGAATATTGTGAATCATGCCCAGAGTGTCAGTATTCTGCGCCATCGCCCCATTTTCGCAGTCCGCTGGTACTGTTACCAATAATTGAAGTGCCTTTTGAAAGAATTGGCATGGATCTGGTGCGACCAGTAGTAAAGTTTTCCCGGGGCCATCAGCACATACTGGTAATACTGCACTATGCCACACGGTATCCTGAAGCCATTCACTTACGTAATACCTCAGCTAAAACTATTGCTAAAGAGCTTGTCCAGGCATTTAGCCGTTTGGGTATTCCAAAAGAAGTATTAATTGATCAGGGCACCACATTTATGTCCCCAGTCACCAGAGAATTGTGTAAATTGTTCAAAATCTCCCATCTCCGTACCTCTGTCTACCACCTGTAAACTGATGGTCTTGTGGAGAGATTTAACAAAATGCTCAAAAGCATGTTAAAAAAAGTGGTGGACAAAGATGGGAGAAATAGGGATTTCTTGCTGCCATACCTCATGTTTGCCATACGAGAGGTACTTCAGGTATCTACAGGTTACTCCCCTTTTGAACTACTATATGGTAGACATCCCAGGGGATTGCATGATGTTGCAAAAGAAACGTGGGATGGAGCGACCACGCAATATAGAAGTGTCATCGAGCATATCTCACTGATGCAAGATAGAATCGCTGTTGCCGTGCCGCTTGAATAAGAACATATGGAGCAAGCCCAGGAGGCTCAGAGAAGGGTTTATAATATGGGTTCCAATACCCGGGTCTTCAGCCCTGGTGATAGAGTGCTGGTACTAGCCCCCACAGTTGAGAGTAAATTCCTAGCAAAGTGGCAAGGTCCCTATGAAATTATAGAAAGAGTAGGGGAGGTAAACTACAAAGTTTACCAACCAGGGAAAAGGAAACCAGAGCAAATATATCACTTTAATCTCTTGAAACCTTGGAAGGACAGAGAGACTTTACTGGCAATACCAACTGGAAGTATGTAGACCTGAAACCTTGTTAGTGGCCCAACAGAAGGACGTTAAACAATTTGTTAGTAAGAATAGAGACTTTTTCTCTCACCTGCACGGACTGACCACAGTTACAAAGCATGACATAATTATGGAGCCCAGTGTCCGCGTAAATGTAAAGCCCAATAGAATACCCAAGGCTAGGCAGGAAGCAGTTGCAAATTAAATAAAGATCATGTCATAGTTGGATGTGATAGAGGAGTCCCACAGTGACTGGTCAAGTCCCATAGTGTTGGTCCCAAAAGCAGATGGAACTATAAGGTTTTGTAATGATTTCAGAAGGTTTAACAGCATGTCCAAATTCGATGCGTACCCAATGCCTTGGGTCAACGAGCTTGTTGACAGATTGGGTAGTGCCCAGCAGCACATAACAACTTTAGATCTGGCTAAATGTTTTTGGCAGATACCCCTAACAGAGTCTACAAAAGAGAAAATGGCGTTTTCTACCTCCCTTCCAGTATAAGTGGATGCCTTTTGGCTTGCATGGTGCTCCTGCCTCATTCCAGGGAATCTCCTTATTGTCTACCGGCCTAAATTTTTGCCCTACTAAACACTTTGACTCATTTGAAACCTTATTAGATGTTAATAAATTTGCACAAACGCTTACTTTAAAAAAGCATTATTTTAAAGATCATAGTGTTGGGATTGACAGAGATTGTGACTCAAACCTTTCTATAGATAAAGCCCCTTCTTCTCCACGTATGTTTTCAGAGATTTGTGCTTTGGGAGACCTTACAGATCTCATGGTAGAATCCAATCCTCCCCCTGTAGTTTTTGTGATTTACCTGATTCTACCATTCCTTTCAAAATAAGATCAGATTTTTATCCAATTGAGTCCAGGGGTAAGGATTTAGATTTATTCCAAAACCTTGTGGAAAAAGATCTCACTCGGCTAGCTCAGAGTAGTCAAAACAAATCCCTAAAAAGTATTAGTCACAATGAAAGCATAGTAGTGAGAAATCCAGACAAAGGGGGGGGGGGTCTGTGGTAGTTTTGGATTCCAGTACTTACAGGAATGAGGCTGTGAGACAACTATGTGATACATCCACGTATATCAAGTTAAAAGGGGGTCCCACTGCCACATATAAAAATAAATTGTCTGCTCTACTCGATAGGGGGGGGTTGCCATAGGTCTATTTTCCCCCAAGGAATGGTATATGTTTATCCCGGATTTTCCGGTAATACCCTTATTCCACCACCATCCAAAATTACACAAGGGGCTTGATCCACTCACTGGCAGACCTATCCTGGCGGGCATTGGGTCACTGAATGAGAGGCTCGGCCAATGGGTGTACCAGCAATTGCAGCCCCTGGTAACTGAATCGCCAGGTTATCTCAGGGATACTAAGCAGTTACTGGCTAATTTAAATTGATTTAAATGGAAACAACATTACAAATGGCTTAGCTTTGATGTATCCAGCCTTTATTCTTCTATCCCTCACACCCTAGGCTTAAGAGCAGTGTCCATTTTCCTAGACAAGTCGGGCTGTTTTCTCCACCCCTCCAGGAGTTCATACTTATGAGTTTGGATTTTTTATTGACTCATAATTATTTTATGTTTGACGGGGAGCATTACCTCCAGAGACGCCCCCTCTATGGGAGTTAGATTCTCCCCTTCCCTTGCCAACCTATACATGGGTTGGTGGGAGAGGTGATCCTGTGGGATGAGAAACACTCATTCTCCCAGTATTATGCAAAGTTTTTTCAGTTAACAAGCTAATTTGAGGGGTATTATCAGCAATGTTTCAGGCTCTCTGGATGATCGGTGCAGAATAACCCTGTTCCCTAAATCTACTGGCCATACTGTTGGCCTCTTTCTTGTAATCCAAATCATTAATGCAGATCCGTCTTACTCTAAGAAATTGTCCCACTGGTACCCCTTTGATGGTGTGACTGGGGTGGTTGGAGTCAGCCCTAAGGAGGGTATTACCAGCGGACGGTTTTCTGTATAAATTGGTGACAACTTTCTCTCCATCATTAGAGAGTAAGACATCTAGAAATTCCATGGAATGGGAACTGGACATGCCTGTAAAATGAAGATTGAGGTTGTTGTCGTTCAAAAATTCCAACCACCCATCCAGGTTCACACTATCATTAGCTACAAATAGCAGGTCATCTATGTATCGAAAGTAAAGAAAAGTATCTCGTCTGCGGGGACTATCACATCCAAAGAGCCCGAAACATTGCTGATAATACCCCTCAAATTAGCTTGTTAACTGAAAAAACTTTGCATAATACTGGGAGAATGAGTGTTTCTCATCCCACAGGATCACCAGTTTTTTCCACCCCCTATAGCTTGGATTACAGGGTCATAGGTATTGTCAAAAGATATTTGCCTGTTTTGTATAACGCCCTGCCTATGCTAATATTCTATCTGGGGGTGTTAACTCAGTTTCCAGAAGGGCACCCACAATTGGTAAACTTCTATCACCCAGTTTGCTTGTAAGCCTCCAACCCCGTGCACATTGGTTGCAATTTAGGGGGACTTTTAGGTGTGGCATGAATGGTTGTACCTACTGCCAATACATCTTAAAGGATGATAAAGTTGTTTCTACCTCCGCTAATAAATCCCACACTATCCCTACATTTATAAACTGTAATACTAAGTACATGGTCTATGTCATTACGTGCACTACATGTAAATTACAGTATGTAGGACGTACCACACGTAGATTAAAAGATCGTCTTTATGATCATTTGTGAGACATCAATAAAAATCATATGGGGCCAACAAACCACACCCTCCGTAAAGTCATGGCTGCAAAGGGTGGGGGATATTCACCTCATGGAGGAACTAACTCACTCCGCCAGGGGGGAAGATCAAAAACACTTCATAACATGGTATAAGTGGAGTGAATTCACCACATCCGTCAAATACAAATCCATTGTGCAGTCCTCTCCAACGGACCTCCCGTGGTTCACTCAGTGATGGACTGCAATATAGAGCATAATTTATAAGTACAAATGAAGCCCTCTCTATATATATGTGGTTTTGAAGACAGAGACATACATGTTATCCGACCCTCTCTGCTCTAGATTGGAAGCGTTATGTGATGCTTACTTAAGGAAATATTGCCTCGCCTCTCCAGCTCCCTTCATCCCTCTCTCCTCTTCCCTTCCTCTACTTATTTCTGTTCTATTCCACTTACTCCCACCTTTTCTCTTCTTACCCTCTCCTGCCCTCTCATCTCTTTCTGATAAAAACACATTTCAAGGATCCATTGTGACACACTTCCTATATATGTAACTACTATACTCTAGATCGACATGAGTGTTATATATACCTTATGTATGCATTATTGATCTCTGGAATCCTCTTTACTCAATAAAAACAAATTAAACAAAAAATCAATAAAAATCATGGCACTAATATTGCTAAACATTGGAATCTACATCATAATAAGGATACATCCAGTCTAGCAATCCAAGGTATAGAGAAAATTGTCATGCCTAAAAGAGGAGGGGATAAATGTAGAATCCTATGCAAAAGGGAAGTATATTGCATTTTCCATTTAAATTCAAAGATACCTGCCGGAATGAACTTTGAGTGGGATGTGTCTCTTTTTTATGCTTGAGTCATCGTGCACTCTGTTGTTTTATGTCTTTCATTCTTACAGGTTTCCTTTTGCATTTGTTGTTTCTATATACATTTACATATTTATCCATGTGTACTTCTTTTTTCATTTTCCTCTGGTCCCCGTTATCATTTATAGATGTCCTACTTCCTTGGGATTTTGGAGGACTGTTTGATGTCTTTTGACATCCTTTAGTGCCACTTTGTTTCAGCATTCATCTTTTCGGCTCTTTTAATCTCTTATGAACTTTGGTATGCTATATTTATTTATAAGCCCAGTAGAAGGGTTCCCCCGTTCTGCTAATGTAACCTATTTAGCTTATGGGTTACATAAACTTAACCTTTAACAGCTTTGTACAGAAAGGAGACCTCGGCAAATACTCTGTTGAGAGCTGAGAGCCACCATCCCAAGTGGCAAAAGGATGGCACCCCAGTTGGACAGTTCCTACGTATTAAGAGGAACTGTTCAGATGCCAAATACTACAGGGAGGAGTCCGAAGACCTGTATAGGAGATTCAGGGAGAGAGGATACTCTTAGAACCAATTGAGAAGGGCCAAAAAAAGGGCTGCAATGCCTGAGAGAAAAACTCTCCTGGAATTAAAACCCAGGAAGCAGCTCGACTATGCAGTCAGTGGGACACAAGACCCTGTGTGGATCATCACCAAGTACGGTAAACAATGGGATCAGGTCAGAGATTTCCTAAAGAAAAATTGGGACATCTTGACCAATACCCCAGGACTGGGTGAAATAGTTGGCCCAAGACCTAATATGGTAGCTAGAAGAGCCAAGAATCTGGGTGATAAACTTACCAGATCTGAATACATTAAGACTCCGGATAATACATGGCTCTCAAACTATCCCCGGTCAAGGGGTATGTTCCCTGTGGCCATTGCCAAATATGCCCTTTTGTAGAAATAATGCACACTTTCTGGGATTCAAGCCACGAGAAACAATATCACATAAAGGATTTAGTCAACTGCGCAACCAGTAAAGTAATCTACATGCTCACCTGCTCCTGTAACAAAATATATATAGGAAAGACTAAAAGACAGCTGAGGATACGCATAGGGGAACATATGAGGGAGAAAAACCGCTAACAAGACACTTTGCTAGCTCTCATGGGGAAACCTGGAGGGGATGAGAGTGAAGGCAATATATGCCCTCAAACTATCTCCCAGAAGCGGGGACTTTGACCAAGTACTCATGCAGAAAGAAAAATGGTGGATCTTCAGTTTGAATACTTTGGCACCAATAGGGTTGAATACGGAATTTAACCTCCAGGTCTTTCTGCATGAGTAAAGTATCAGTGACTTCTTGTTCCTAAGAAACATACATTTCAATCAGCTGACATTAAATGTCATTTTCTGCTTAAAAACCTCATTCCAATCATTGAGGCATGGCTTTCCTTTCTCATTTTGCTCCCCCCCTCTCTCCCCCCCTCCACTTCCCCCTCTTCCCTCCCCTACATAAGCGTATATATACACTGTGTGCAGAATTATTAGGCAAATGAGTATTTTGACCACATCATCCTCTTTATGCATGTTGTCTTACTCCAAGCTGTATAGGCTCGAAAGCCTACTACCAATTAAGCATATTAGGTGATGTGCATCTCAGTAATGAGAAGGGGTGTGGTTTAATGACATCAACACCCTATATCAGGTGTGCATAATTATTAGGCAACTTCCTTTCCTTTGGCAAAATGGGTCAAAAGAAGGACTTGACAGGCTCCGAAAAGTCAAAAATAGTGAGATATCTTGCAGAGGGATGCAGCACTCTTAAAATTGCCAAGCTTTTGAAGCGTGATCATCGAACAATCAAGCGTTTCATTCAAAATAGCCAACAGGGTCGCAAGAAGCGTGTGGAAAAACCAAGATGCAAAATAACTGCCCGTGAACTGAGAAAAGTCAAGCGTACAGCTGCCAAGATGCCACTTGCCACCAGTTTTGCCA
>BLSH010530744.1:920684-935242 GCA_018402905.1 Glandirana rugosa
CCCCCAAACCAGCCGCAGAGTAGTCCAATATTTCCTGTCGACCCTAACAACTTGTCGTTCGATCCCTTGTCAACTGATAAAAAATATATGTCCCTCACGTCTTAATAATCCGTTCAACATAAAAACTCCTTATTAAAATAATAACTTGTTGTTGGTACAAGAGTTACTAAGGTTTTTGAGTAATTATAGTTTCGACTTATAAAAACCTTCATCAAAAATCAAACAAAAATCAACATCGATAAAATCCTCCTATAGACACACACGTCCACTGATAATGACACGTATTAATAATCCGTTGAATTGTTTTTTGTTTATATATGGGTAAAGATATTAATGAGTTTTTGGAATCATTGAGAACATGGTTGTTGTTCAATAATAAAATTATTCCTCAAAAATACAACTTGCCTAATAATTCTGCACTCCCTGTATATAAAAAATAGTCAACTGTTCCCTAGCTTGCTGTTCAACAATCCCAGCTGTCCTTTATAACCTGATGAGACGCCGACCAAACCCCCACTAGTCTCCCCTTTCCCCCTTCCCCCTCCCTCCCCCAACTTTCTCCCTCCCCCACCGGTGATTTATGTTGGTTATAAAATATGCAGGGCTATAAAATACAATGTCTTTCATCTATCTCAAGAAAGTCAACATTTGAATAACTTGCTGGGTATATATATATGTATGTATAAATTTGTGTATATATGTACATATATAGTGTACAATATGGGTACTATACATTTATGGTGTTTTGTCCCCTGAGTCGCTCCAGGCCCGCTAAGGTCTTTTGGACACCCTGTCACTTTAAATATGCATAGGCTTGAAGACTAGGTAGAACGTGATGTATCTTCAAGAGTCAACAATTGAGAATATATTCGGGCAAACAATATATCCGTTCGATAAACTATCTATGTTCTACAAATACCATTATATGTTATATAACATAATTTTTGGAGACACACATGTGATCAGCTTTTCATTGCACACTGATGATAAATGGGCGGAGTGTTATGGGGCGGAGAACTGTGCTAAGAAGTCCCCGTACACTCGCCCTGATGTCCAGACGAAGCTATGTACATCTATTGCGAAACGCGTTAACGTCCCTTCCGCCCATGATGCCGGCCAGAGCCTCGAACGCGGACGGGATACTGGAGACAGAGTGGAGGACTGGACCAGCGGATGAGGACAATAGCACAGGACTTACCACACACTGTGCGGCTCAGTGGAGGAGGAGTGAGACCAGATGGGTAATAATATAATATAATACCTATAATATACACCTATAGCGGGACGGTATCCCAGTCTCTGCATCGTTACAGATGCTCCCTCATTGTACCACTTTGAGCGAGTAGTAGACTGTCGGGACACAGTGTGCCTGCGCTGGAGCTGCATGTTTTGTAGCACATTGAGAGCATACAGCACTGTTCACAGGGGTGGACTTGGACTGTGGGTGGGGTGGTAGCCTTTTTCCCCCTCCCCCCTGATTCCAGCACGGGCCTGATTGCTGTACAGCACCCTGACAATCATCACATTTGGTTCCTAACCCTGCAGGATGTCATCTACTGGGACAGGCTTTGACATAAGTGCACCTATGGTACACCCCCATTGACTACAGAAGCAATCATTTGCATGCAGCACTTTAATAGGGGGTTGTGCATCTGGTATCACACAGATGCGCCATTCAGGCCCCAGAAGGCCAAGCCCATCATCTACATGGGCCTTTACCCCCTTATTCACTCTATGAAGGACACCCTGGACGTGGCACTTCTATAAGAGCACAAGAGGACATACCTCCACAGACCAGGTGCCAGTCCATCACGCATCTCATTGCCTGGGATACAATTTCAGGGTAGCCATTATCTCATCTTTTCCCCTCTCCCTCCCTAGGGATCATAGCGGTAGGGTGCACAGGGATGCTCCTGTTTTCATATACCCCGGCCGGGTCTTTTTTTTAGCACATACTGCTAGTCTTGATCATATGAGGCACTGGATTACCTGGAACCACCTATACTTTCGCAATATATAAAAATAGGGAGACAAATTGCTTCTCCCCCCTTGGGTGGTCCAGACATTACAGTTTCTCTGGCGTCCGGACGTCAAATGTTTGCTCTGTTTTGTTTGTCAGTCCGTGGTCTACATGTTATGTGTCACCCCATTTGAATAATAGTCTGAGAGGGCACCCCATATATTGGGGGCTCCTCTTTGTTGTGATTTTAAGCAAAAGTGAATATAATAAAATTTGATATTTTAAATACATTTTTCACCTGTCACACTTATAGTCGCTCTTCAAGCCACTTTGCCCTCTCTTGGGACCATTTCTATATACATCTTTAACAGCGTTGCTCCATTAGTGATTTTCACCAGCCTAATACCACCTGTATGACACACGATGTGCATCTATGCAATCGTATCGTGTGATACACATGCATTTTCTCTTTTTGTTTTATATTTTGGGGTTTTCACTACTGTTTTATAGGTTTGACTGTTTGTTATTTCTTGGTCCATTATGTTCAGTCTTTTTTGGTCGATAGACATTTGATCATCAAATAAATATTTCTCCATATATTTGTCATAGGCAATTTTGCCATATGTGGCCGTATTTTTCTGAACATGGACTTTTGGGCTAAATCACATGTGTGCGGTTGTTTTTCTAAGCCTTTGCACACATTTTTTTTGATGTTTTTGACAGTATATTTATAGGAACGTTTTGGATAAAATGTGTGTTGATTTTCGTATACATCCTTGTACATCTGAGATTATGACAATACAGAGTACACTTGAACATTATTATTAGTATTATTTTTATGGAATTGTGTTTTGAAAGGACAAATTTGTGTCAGTTTATAATAATATTATTGTTGTTATCATTTGGAGATATTGTGTAACCCATATTCCATATTTAAATCAATGTCCTTCCTGCTTAAACTTTTTACATAGGATATTGGTTTTTATCGATCATTATGTTTTATTGTTATGACTTTGGTCCTTGAACTATATGTGATTGAGTCATTATCTTAAAGCTGGAGCAATGGGTGGAGTTCTTCAGACCTCCTTATAAGCAACATTTTAGTTACACACATTTAGCTATGACTAAGCGTCCTGTAGTGACATGAAACACGTCTTTTTGTGCCTTTTTGTGACTGCATGGATTTTATTCATTTCAAATAAAGATTTATTCTTTAGAGTGCAGCTGTCCAGTGACTCTCTTTCTACCTTCAATGATGGATAAGACCTTAAGACCACATTGCCAATGCGCAGCTGCCTATTTGGACAATTTAGTCATCCACAGCCCAGATTGGGAATCTCATATGCCCGGGTGCAAGCAGTAGTAGATTCCCATAGGAAAGCAGGACTCACTGCCAACCCCAGAAAGTGTGACATAGGCTTGGAGGAGGCCAAATACCTTGACTACATTTTTGGTTGGGGATGATCAAGCCTCAGATCTGTACGATTGAGGCAGTTCAAAAGTGGCCTCAACCTATAAATAAAAAACAAGTTTGTGCATTTCTTGGGATCACAGGGTACTACAGGCATTTTATACCCAATTGTGCCACCATTGCAACCCCACTGACAGATCTGACAAAGGGTAGAGGATCGGTCATGATTAAGTGGAACCCTGAGGCAGAGAAGGCATTTGAAAGGCTGAAGCAAGCCCTTTGTGCACAACTTGTGATCATGACCCCAGATTTCACAAAGGTGCAGGTGTTTGTGGTGCAGACAGACGTTTCTAATGTGGGACTGGGTGCTGCATTGTCCCAAGTCAGAGACTGGGAGGAGCACCCAGTGGTTTGTCTTATCAGAAAGCTCAACAGACATAAGGAAAACTATGTCATTGTTGAGAAGGAAAGTTTAGCTATCAAATGGGCCTTAGATGCCCTGAAATATTACCTGTTGGGGATACCATTCAAAATAGTCACTGATCATGCCCCTCTTAAATGGATGTGCGATAACAAGGAGAAAAACAGTTGGGCGACAAGGTGGTTCCTTGCCCTTCAAGTATTTAGGTTCAAAGGGGAATATAGAGCTGGGAAACTCCAAATAAATGCAGATGCCCTTTCCTGTATCAATTGTCTGCTTTGGACAGTTGCTCATCGACATGGGCTTGAGTGGGGGGGGGGGCATGTGGTATTATGAAAGGCGAGGTGATCAATAGACGTTATGTTTCACCTCACATGTGTTCACTTACAGGAAACTAAGGTGGAATCCGGTCCGGGTTTTACAAGCCACCCTGCAGTCAACTTGTGTCCACCAACAGGTGGTATAAAGGAAGCAGGTCTGAATCAGAGGATTCCTCTTGACCTGGACTCAGGAAGACAAAGCCTGAGAGAGCTGCTGAACTGAACTTTGCTTTGTGACTGAAACAAAAAGGTTTGCATTATCTTTGCTTTGTGGGTGAGTTAGGAAATAGTTTTATATATATACAGTGCGCATCATAAATGAGTACAATCCAACAGATTTGTCAGGAGGAAACCTTTACTTTCCTTTCAGAATCAACATTTTCTATGGGACACTATACTACAAAATACTCCCACAAATGCAGGTCAATGATTGCAACCAAGATTTGTTAATTTGCACACACAAAAGATTATTATCCCTAACAAATTCATTCAAGACCATGTTGCAAAAATGAATACAGCTCAATGAAAGTCTTAGGAGCAAATCTACATTTTAGACAACAAAATCCTAATTAAAAAGAATTCAACTACAGGTGAGTCTAATTATTCATTAAAAAGGTGTCCATCAGACAGTTAAGTATTAAAAGGGCATTACTTAACAAAGAAAACCCCCTCCCATGCTGTCATCAATGGTGCCACATGGAAGAGAAATGTCACAAGGCCTGAAAAAGAAAATCATTTATTTACACAAGAAAGGTGAAGGCAACAAGAAGATCAGCAAATCTTTACTTATAAGTCAGAATACTTCAGCAAAAGTGATAAAAAATGTAACAAAGTTGGAACTGCAACCATCTCACAGAGACATCCAGGCCATCCATGGGAGTTAACACCTCAACAGGAGCATCTTCTGATGAGAAGGGTTGAAGAAAATCGCCATGCAAGTTCACTGCAGTTAGGAAAAGAAGTAGAAAGTGAAATGAGTGATTGTTTCCCTGACACAATACGGTGTACACTGCAGAGGAATGGCATGAATGGGTGTCGTCCATGAAGGAAACCTCTCCTAAAGTCAAAAAAGCCTGCCTAGAATTTGCCAGGGCCCATGGTGAAAAAGAAGAACACTACTGGGACTCTGTACTCTGGAGTGATGATACCAAGATAATGTATTTGGAACTGCTGGCTTCAAAACTGTATTGCTTTGCAAAGGTGAGGAATACAAAGAAAAATGCATGGTGCCTACAGTGAAACATGGTGGTGCCAGTGTCCTTCAGTGGGATTGCATGAGTGCTGCTGCTGTTGGGAGTAGCATTTCATTGATGGTATCATGAATTCACAGATATCCTGCTCTATATTGAAAAGAGAAGATGCTAACATCACTCCATGCCCTTGGTCGGCACGCACTTTTCCAACATGCCAAGGATCCAAAACACACATCTAAGGCCACTGTTGCATTTCTGAAGAACAGAATGAAATTGATTCAGTGGCCAAGGTATGTGTCCTTATCTGTACCCAATCAAACCCCCGTGGGGAATTCTGAAGAAACAAGTTGAGCATCACTCTCCATCCAGCATCCAGGCTCTAAAAGATGTCGTTCTTGAAGAATGGAAAAAGATAAATGTTGCAATATGTCGCCAACTTGTTCATTCTGTAGCGCTGCCCCCTTGAGGGTTGCATTATAAGTGAATCGCCCCTTGGTTTTTCCAACTCTGAGAATCCTCCACCACCCATGACACACTGGGTTTACTCATGGTGTTACTTCTTATTCAGATAAACTCAGTAAAAGGAAGCACACAATGTTGAGAAATCAAAAGTATTTAAGTATTTACTCACAATCTGATATATTAGAGTGGAACTCTGAATCAAAAAACTGTGTATAACAATTGCAAATAATTGGCAACAGGCTTTCAATACGCACAGTAACTTAATAGTAGTTTTAAGAATTCTTTGCACAGGAGAGCAAAGGAATGACTACTGTATGTCAAGCCACTTTCTTCTATTCACTCCCCGACAGTCACAGAGGAAACAAGCATTTCAAACCTATCCACTTGAATATAGACAGAATATCTGAAGATCCACCAGTATCAATTAACTGATGAACAGACCCTATTCAATTGACCGTGTATAACTGGTGCAACTCAGATGACTATAGATAACTGATATAATCTAGTGGACCCCAGATAAACTGGTATAACTCAATGGACTGTAGATAAACTGGTATAACTTGGACATAAATAACAGATTCACATAAATTCCACCTGCTCTATAATGAGAGTTCTTAGGTGAGTTCAGTATGCCAAGATTTTAGCAACAATATAACCTACTAAGTGTGTGTGTGTGTGTGTGTGTGTGTGGGGGGGGGTGGAGTAACTGAAACTGTAGTAAATCCTTAGTCGAAGTTCATATATCTTCAGCCGCCTCTTTAATTTGGATGCTAGGTACGTGGAGAGTAACTGCAGCAACAGGTTCCAAAATAGTGCACAAAGGTAAGATGAACAACTTTACTGCAGTAAGTTAAAGAACTTCACAGTGATCACTGACTTTGTAATAAAGCTACAGCTGACAGCAATCTAGCGAACTTGAAAAGTTATATTCCAGCTTATCTCTCGTCAATTCTATGATAGTGCTTAAATCTCCACTAGCGGTAAGTATGTGAGATTGGATTGTATGAAATCAGTACTATATGTATGGGCTGAGCCCGCTCATCCAACAGGAACAATGACTGCAGAAGATGACCCCGCTGCTTGAATGATGGTAATGATGAGACTGGAGATGGTGATGATGATGACCCTCCAGCCCTCTGGCTCCCGGAATCGGCTTCCACTGCCTTCCTTTTTGCAGTTCTCCCAGATCGATCGCTCTAGGTTTCAGGAACAAGCTCCATTGGTAGCAGGGCCAGTCTCCCGAATCACCCTCTGAAACACTGTACAGTTGCAGACCGCAAGGTCTTTGTGAGTAGGCCGCAACTCCGCTGATAGGACACATAGGGTCTTGCTGATCAATCACCGCCGTCCAGAGAGAGCGCGCCAGGCCGCACCCTCTGCTTAAATAGACTCTCCCATGAGGCACTATTTCTCCCAGGAGCCTTCCTATGCAGCACAGTCTGATGGGAAATGAAGTTCCTTTGCAGCACAGTGTGATTATAATCCTTAAAAGCACACCACAACCCCCACAAGGAAGTTCTCCAGCTCACAGTTCAGATCACCAATTAATAAACTAAGGGAATCAGCTGCAATATACCTGCAGGCAGGAATGTCTTTATTACCAGGAATATAGCACTTAGCTCCTGGCTACAACTTCATGCCTAGAAGACTTGGTGCTGTCCTTACAAATCATGGAGATCATACAAAATACTAGATGTAGTAGATTTTGTTGTGGGGTGTATTCATTATACTCATGATATTATATAATGTTATATTATATTCATTGAGTAAAACTGAAGATTTTGTAATCTAAGTTCTATTACTAACCTTACTTTCATGTAATGAGCTAAACAAATGTTCTATAAAACTCAATTTTGTCACAATTTTGGAAATTGTTCCAAAGTGCCCATCCCTCACACCTGATTAAGTCGATACCAAAAGGCCAGTATTTACGAGCTAAAAGAAATTTTAGTGATGAGGGAGATTTCTATAAACAGGCCGCAAACCTTACAGGGATTATAGCCAAAAGTCCCTTAAGAAAGTACCACATTTACGTCCAATTACAAAATATAATAATCAACATCAACAATTGCGACGTATTTTCCAAACCCACTGGCACCTCATAAAGGATGACCCCACACTAAGTTCGTTCATTGATCCCGATCCGCACATTACCTTTAAACGCAAACCAGTCTCTTCATGATATTCTAGTATCTAGTCATTTTTCTGCAACTAAGATCTTGGACACCTGTGGGTCTCTACCCAGAGGCACCTTCCGCTGTGGGACATGCAGTTTCTGACTGTTTGTTAAACCAGGCAAGGAGGTTTGTCTGCCTACGGGAGAGAATCTGTTAATGCATCATTTTGTTAACTGCAATACCATTGGGATAGTTTATTTTCTCACATGTGGTTTTAGGGGGGTATTACGTGGGAAGAACTAAAATAAATTTTTGGAAGCGGACCAGGGACCACGTGACGGACATTAGTGGGGGTATTACTGAAAAACCTATACCTAGACACTTTGTAGATTGCCACAGCTATGAAGAAGAATCCCTTACATTCCAAGTGCTGGCAAGGATCCACCCCTCTGAGAGAGGTGGTGACTTTGACCAAAAAATCTTACAAGTTGAGGCAAAATGGATTTACCGACTTGAAGCAACTCATCCACGGGACTAAATTTCGCCATTAGCTACGCCCCTTTCCTATAAATATCTATATTAATTCCTAATCTTCTCTAATTAGATTACACGGCCAAAGGCCCAGTCAACATTAGAAGTATAGGCTCGAGCTTTTGATATGTAACGGAGTATTTATTTGTTATCAAGCTTGTATTAGAATATGTGCTGTGACCTCTATGGGTAATGTCAGAGCATTAAATAGATAGGTACAAAAATTGCGGCATTATTTTCAGCGTGCTCTGACACTGCGCCATGGTTGTTTACATCCATGTATCCCAATTAAAAAAAACACAAACACGCAAATTACATTTTTAAATAAAACCTTTCCATTTTCATTTATACATTGTCATTACCTGGACCCTGTATTATATGTTGTCCTCAATGGGTCTTGGTGCCATTGTCTATGCAATGCAGGCAGATCATGGCTTGAAGGAGAGACCAGTGATGTGCTGTAAATAGCTTCTTGAAATCATCACAGCACCCTGCTTTAATTCTCCTCTCAAGAGTAGAGAGATAATGCAAATATGAAAATTCCTTGATAGGTGGATATCAGCCGGTGGGAGTGGGTATTCCAAGGCAGGCTGCATTTGCATTCCTTGGGTAATGCCCACATGTGATGCTGAGCCTCCATAATAAAAAGAACTGAAATCCAATAAATGAGAGGAACATGTAGGTAAGAGCAGTCTATTTTCACCACTGCAGGTGCCGCTCAACCGCAGTGGCATTGCAGAGAGAGAGAGGAAGTCAGGAGGAACCTGATTCCTCTGTGGTTTCTGGGTCACTGGGGCAGCAATCCAGTTTTAATGGTGACGGCCCATGTGACTCTGGTGGTCATGTTGGGTCAGGCAGAGTCTACTTATATATATATATGCCTGGCTTTGGCATACAATTAGCCCTTGGATAGAGTAGGGACAGGTCACTCGTCTGTCAGGAACAGTATTAGCGGCAGCGAAAGGTCCCAGATAAGTAGGGAAAGCATAGGGATCTGTCATTCTTCCCGGAAACCTCCCCACTTGGGCTCGGACTGGCCAGGCTGCGTTCCACCACTCAGGACAGATGCCGTCAGTTCAGCTGAGACCTGCTCCACTACAGGCTGCTGTCATCCATGAGTGTTCCCGGTTTGGCTTCCTTCCGCTGGGCTTGTTGTGAACTGTCTTACTTTGACTTCAATACAAGATCTTCCAATTGCATCTGGACTGAGTGTTTATTATTGCCGCCGCAACACACTGCACTCACCCACAAGCAGACCATGGACCGTCAGGTGGTGGAGGAAAGAACTAGATGATGCTGAACACCCTCCAGCCTGGAAATGAGGTGGGCTCTATGGGCGCTTTTAAACAACTTGATAAAAAATAATGTTCTTTAGTAAGGAACATACATTCCACATTAATATTTACGCTACCAAAATGAATGTGTGCTGTAAATTGCGTTCAGCATTGCACTTATTTCTTCATATTGGAGGCTGCCATTTTGCTGAAGCCTAGAGCCCCTGAAAAGCAGTAAATCATAAAGTGGAACTAAACCCATCAATTTTAACGGTTTAAAAAAACATGGAATGCTGGGATTGCTAACTGTTTCATTTGCTTGTGTCCTCAACCAAACTGTCAAACCATCAAATGGCTGATATCATAACTGAACACAGGTGTAGCATCATGGCAGTAAAGTATAGGAGGGTTTAATTTCCACTTTAAGGCTGTCAGCAGATCGGCCTCTACAAGCTCAGCAGTGCCTAAAAATGGAGGCAAACTGAGCATGTACAGAGCAGGGTGAGACAGTGTATTACTGGATTATAAACAGTATATCCACTTATTTTTAATGTTTTACCTAGCTATACCTGCAAAAGGGGCCAGGACTTAATTTTCTGACTAAAGTTCCACTTTAAGCTAGTATTCCATGTGACAGTGGAGTAATGCATCAATAAAATAACTACAAGTGATTATGACTCTTGGAAAGCAACCAGAATTGATAGCGTTGGCCAAAAAACGTTTCCAGTATGCTGAAAAATCTCTGTAGGAAGCAGTCAGGGAAATAGAAGGATAATGATTTGGGCTGGGAATTGAACGTAGCCTTGGCAGCTGATTTTATGACGGACTTTGCTGTACTGTAATGCTATTTGAATGATGTTGTTAAATAAAGCCCTGCGCAGTATGAATACGATTATGGAGGACTTGCTGACAGAATCTCTTTAAACAAAAGGCTCACAGCTGTGTTATCACTAATGTGTGCCGTGGTGAAGTCACCAGTTCCTAATGAGTTGATACAAGCAATTCTCAGGAGCATTGGCTCCGTCCAAAAATTTCTGCCTCCACCTCCAGAGCCTCAGTGACGTCATTGATTGATAGTGGCTGCCTTCTTCTGATTATCGGTCCAGCCCATAAAATCCACATCTCCTTGGAGTGTAAGGTGCACCTCACATTTATTTCAATAGACTGGGTAATGTATGGCTTGTATGGATGTAGGTGAGTCTTCAAGATTTCTTCCATTACTATCCTTCCAATAAAACCATGGAAGTGTCTCAAAGTAATGTCTACAGATTTTGAGAGCAAAACAGGATTTTGAGCTGATCTCATGCCCGCCGCCCGCTCCATGTGTGGGGCCGCGGATTGGACGGACTTGATGTCTGCCGGCGACCCGCGATTGCCTAGTACAGGGGAAGAACAGGGAACTGTTGATGTAAATATGGTGGTTCCCCATTCTGACAGGCGGCATTACAGTGATCTACTGATCCATGTGATTGGGATCAGTTAGATCTGTCATGCCCCTGCCAGCACAGCCCCCATACAGTTAGAACACACACACGGAACACAGTTAACTCCTTCCCTGCCAGTGACATTTATACAGTAATCAGTGGCTATTTTTAGATCTGATCGCTGTATAA
This sequence comes from Glandirana rugosa, assembly GCA_018402905.1. NCBI lineage: Eukaryota > Metazoa > Chordata > Amphibia > Anura > Ranidae > Glandirana > Glandirana rugosa. Next base: position 931,987 of record BLSH010530744.1, read on the forward strand.
ATGTCAATGGTCCCAAAAAAGGGTCAAAAAAGTGTCAAAAATGTTCGATCTGTTCGCGGCCCCAATAAAAATTGCAGATTGGCGCCATTACTAGTAAAATTAAAAAAAAATAGTAAAAACGCCATAAATTAATTGTCATAGTTTGTAAACGCGGCAGCTTTTGTGCAAACCAATAAATATACACCTATTGCAATTTTTTTTTACCACAAATATGCAGAAAAATAAATTTTTGCCTAAACCGATAAATACATTTTTTTTATATATTTTTTTTGGATATGTGTTATAGCGAAAAGTAAAAAAAATATTGTTTTTTCTTTTTCAAAATTGTCGCTCTTTTTTTGTTTACAGTGCAAAAAATAAAAACCGCAGAGGCGATCAAATACCACCAAAAGAAAGCTCTATTTGTGGGGAAAAAAGGACATCAATTTTGTTTGGGTACAGCGTTGCACGACCGCGCAATTGTCAGTTAAAGTGACGCAGTGCCAAATTGCAAATAGTGCTTTGGTCAGGAAGGGGGTAAATCCTTCCGGGGCTGAAGGGGTAAAAAACAGCAACTACATCTATGGACTGGTAAGCTACAATAAATGTAATTTTTATCTTGTGTTTAAAGCGGAGTTCCTCCCAAAAGGGGAACTAACGCTCATCTGATTCCAACCCCCCCTCCGGTGGCACCTTTTGGGGGGAGGATGGGGGGGTAAGAATATTTACATTTAAGCGGAGTTCCACCGAAGAGTGGAAGTTCCGCTTTAAAGACTCCTGACCCCCTTACATGTCATTTTTTTTGGGGGGGAGTGGGTACCTAGTTTTTACAGGTACCCAGCTCCCACTTCCGCTCGCACCGCCTAGGTGACTCGAGCAGAAGTTCTCTCTCCCCCTCTCCCCCTCCCTCCCTGTAATCTTCTGGGACACGTCACAGGTTCCAGAAGATTGCCCGGCCATTCAGGATGTGAGTGACTCGCGCATGTGCAGTGCGCACCCGGCTGTGAAGCTGCAAGCTCTCACACCCGGGTGCCCACACTAGTGATGCCAGCACCGCAAAGAGGCAGGGGAGAGAACCGAGGCTTTGGGTGGTCGCATCGCTGGATCATGGGACAGGTAAGTGTGTGTTTATTAAAAGTGTAGCTGCAGACTTTTAATAAACACAAAAATGGTTGGAACTCCGCTTTGTAGTAAACCTGTGCCTTCCCCATGCAGGGCAAAGCAGCAGGTAAATGTAACACCCCACTTTTCAGCAGAACATACCCATTGCACCCCATCCACTTTATATTGGGGGCCTCTAGATATTGAGAAGCATATGACTCCCTCCCTTCCTTCATTGGAGGAGTGTGAAAATATCAACTGGTTTTGCAATGGCTACAACATTTTGATGGCGTTTGAAGGTCTGGTGTATATCTGTTGAACTATTATGTCTGACCATAGGGGCAGCATGCAGTATGAAAATCTGCATTTTGATCTCTTGTCTCCTCACCCACCCCCATGCCCCTTCCCCAGACTTTTTAATCAGGATTAATAGGACAACTATCCTTCCCTATCATTTTAGCCCTACAGGCAGTGCCGAGACAAGCTCATCCAGCACCCAGGGCAAAGATGCCAAACTGCGCCCCCCCCCCTCCCTGTTCATGATGTGCAAGCTTAGAGAATCCTACACCCAGCAAACCATTGCGCCCAGGGCAACCATCCCTCTCGCCCACCCCTTGTCCCGGGCCTGCCTACAGGCAATTACTGTCAAAATTTTGCCACCTTTACCTCTGTTATATTTCCAAACTACGGTGGTTAGTTACTAAGACTGCTTCCAGGTTTTATTGTCAAAGCTTAATTGGAGAAGCTGAAGTTAGAAGCTGATTGGCTACCATGCACAGCTGCATCAGCAAGCTACTAATTCACTCCTTGGTTATCTCTCACCTCAGCCATTGCAGCTCCCCCCTCCTCATTAGCCAACATTTACATAGGCTATCCTCCCTTCAGTCCATCATGAATGCTGCTACCAGACTCATCCAACTCACCAACCGCGTCTGCAGGCAAGGCTAATTACATTCTAGTTGCATATATCTCTGCCAATCCCTCTACAGTAATTCATAATATTAACAACTTATAAATCCATCCACAATTCTGCCCAGAGTTACATCACCAACTTCATCTCAAAAGATCAACCCAAACTTTCTTCTCTGCTCCTCCCAACCCTCTACTCTCTAGATTCCTTATTACCTTCTCCCATGCTCGTCTCAAAGACTTCTGCAGAGCCTCTCCCATCCCCTGGAACTCTTTACCCCAATTTGTCCACTATCTCCTTCTCTGTCTTTAATCGATCTCTGAAAACTCACCTTCCTAAGTAAGTCTATCCTGCTTCTAACTAACAACTAAATATAACTATATTAATAATAATAATTGTGATGCGGTGAGGAGAAAAGGCACGGACATAAACATTTTCAGGTCACCTTACATCGGCTGCTCTCTCCTTGGAAGAATGGGCATTAATATATTTAGTGGCTTCAACAGCTTTTTGTTTTAAAACAATATCCCATTTTTCAGGTAGTGCTCAGTTGTTGAGGGTATCGTGGTTACTTTGGGTAGACCAGTTTTCTGTCTGCACTCATTTTTTTTCCTTACAGAAAAAGAACGTGAACAAGGTGCCAGCAATGAGAAGCTGTTTCTGAGCACATGCCAAAAAGCGATAGTGTTTTGTAATATCACTAATTATGTAACAGAGTTAACAATGCCTTTGTGTTCAGGGTCAATTTATCAAACTCTGAAGTCAGCTGTGTAGTGATTCTGCTGAGCTATATTCTCTAAAGTACCTTCTACCCTTTTCTTATTTACTTTTTAAAAGGTAGAAATATACATTTCATACAAACTTTATTAAAAAAGTAACTATATTATATCCATAGGTGTGCAGCCTATTACATTAGGGTGTGCACCCCAAAACTCAAACACATGTGTTTGTGTGTGTATATATATATATATATATATATATATATATATATATATATATACAGTATATATATATATCTTTCTCATCTCCCCACCCACATAGTGAAAGAGATAAGAGGGAGATCTTTCCCATCACCCCGCCAGCACACAGAGCGACCAGGCTGCTGTTAGAAATTATGGGACCCATACAGTCTACCTGATAAAGCTCCCTCCACTCTGACAGAGCTAGGTCCCAAGCCTGACAGGGGCACAGTGTTTTGTGAGGGGTACAGGGTTCTATGGGGTGGGGGCAGGGTGTATAGTGAGGGGTACAGTGTTCTATGGGGTG
>BLSH010530744.1:939703-954776 GCA_018402905.1 Glandirana rugosa
AACGCTAAGCCGTGACGCAGCGAAATTGACTTTTAACGCGCCAGCTCGCTATGAATTCTCATCATCCGTAAACGCGACCACTTTTGCGCAAACCAATCAATAAACGCCGATTGTGATTTTTTTATCACAAATATGAGGAAGAATATAAATCGGCCAAAACCCGATGAAAAAAAATGTTTTTTTATATTTTTTTTTTGGATTTGTATTTTAGCAAAAAGTAAGAAATTTGTTTTTTTTTTGCAAAATTGTCGCTCTTCTTTTGTTTATAGCGGCGATCAGAAATGACGCAGTGGTGATCAAATACCACCAAAAGAAAGCTCTATTTGTGGGAAAAAAAGGATGCAAATTTTGTTTGGGTACAACGTCGCTCGACCGCGCAATTTTCAGTTAAAGCGACGCAGTGCCGAATCGCAAAAAGGGCTCTGGTCCTAAAGGGGGAAATCCTTCCGGGGCTGAAGTGGTTAAAGTGAAAGCATAAAAATAAAAAATTCCTTTCAATATAGTCCCCTTAGTTTACCTGTAAAGTGGCACATCTGTACTGTGTATAGAAGTTGCTGCAGCAATAATTGCATTTATAAAGCCAAAAAAATTACATTTTCCCTGCAAGCTTTCTTTATTTTGTAAACAATGGCTTGGGGAGCCAGTCTGTATGATAAAGCCACAATGTAGTGCACTGGGAACAAGATTAGAGATTTTTAGGATAAATTCTGGTGTCTCTTCCACAGACTTTGGATAGGTAAGGGGTGTGGAAAAATTGGTCTTTGGGTGTCGGTGGCACTTTTACACCGTAACCCTATTGAGGTACTCTTGATGAAGGCAAGAATTGGCCTTGCTGTAAAAAATTGAAATGATATACACCTGTCAAACAAGTGCAGAAAAATTGGTCTTTGGGTGTTAATTGTGCCCATGAAACCTACACCAAAAACATTCTTCCAGATGAAACCAACACCCACAACGCTTGGCAGCCTAGAAGTCCTGCAGAGATTCCACATCACAGAGGTTTTATGCATTTTTGTAAGATTTTTTGCCATGCATTCATGCTGGAGAATAAATATAAATAAAAAATATAAATAAATACTTTTTTTTAATTTCAATCATTGAGTTGTTTGTTTAGTTGCTCCCCACATGCCTCATTCAAAGTCCCAACCCCCTTTTCTCTCTAAAAAAATTGAAAGGATATGCACCTGTTAAACAGGTGTGGAAAAATAGGTTTTTGGGTGTCGGTGGTGCCTTCACACCATAACCCTATTGAGGTGCTCTTGATGAAGGCAAGAATGGACCTTGCTGTAAAAAATTGAAATGATGTGCACCTGTCAAACAGGTGCAGAAAAATAGTTTTTTGGGTGTTAATTGTGCCCATGAAACCTACACCAAAAAACATTATTCCAGATGAAATCAACACCCACAACGCTAGGCAGCCTAGAAGTTCTGCAGAGATTCCACATCCCAAAAACACTTAATCTGCAACATCGGCAACAGGGGCTTCATAGCTGTTCGTAATCCAGGACTGATTTATTTTGATAAAAGTCAGACGGTCCACGGAGTCTGTGGACAGACGCATTCTATTATCAGTAACAAAACCTCCAGCAGCACTGAATGCCTGTTCAGAAAGCACACTGGATGCAGGGCAGCCCAGCAGCTCTATTGCATACTGGGCAAGTTCTGGCCAGTGGTCTATTCTCATGACCTAGTAAGCCAGTGGATTGTCAACTGTAAAGCTCTCCATCTCCGTTCTCGCCTCTAGATAATCGTCCACCATGTGATGCAGATGCTGCCGATGGGATGTGGAAGCTGACAGCCCTGGGTGGCAAGGACTAAAAAAAATTTAGAAATGCATCACTTAGGCAGCCACCTTCTCCACCGCTCCTCTTCTCACCAACAGAAGTCTCTAAACTACATTTTCCACAACACTGTAGCCTACCAGGCCCAGACAGCTGAGCTGTGGGCAGTGGGCCGGGAAATAACAGCTCCACAATGTAATGGAATAGGTTGGCTGCTCTCTACTCTTCCATGATGGCTGCCTCGTTGGGTCCTCACTTTCCTCCTCTGCTCTATCTGGCACCCAAGTCGCGTCAGTGACCTCATCATCATCATCTCCTCCATCCTCATTACCACTGGAGACAATTTGGCAATACGCTGCAGCTGGGGGGAACATGAATGCTAATTTGTGTACCAGTGTTCTCCCCTCTCTGTAGGCTTATGTTCTTGCCTTCCTCAACCTCAGAATCAACATCTGAATCAAGTAATGGCTGTGCATCGTCAAGGAGCAAGTGGCTGACACTGTGTTCAAATAACTCAGCTGACTCCTCCATGGGTGATGCAGGCATGACGTGGATGCACTTTAATCAATGGAAAGTGGTGTTTGGTGCACTTTAATTTGAGTACTCGCTACATAGACACACGGATACACTATAATATACTGCAAAATACTACGTCAAACGTGCAGTAACGCACAGAAATATACTACGTTAAACGTGCACTAACGCACAAAATATACACTGTTAAACTTGCAGTAACGCACAGAACTATATGACGTTAAACTTGCAGTAATGCACATAAATATGGCGTTAAACTTACAGTAACATACAGAAATATATGGCGTTAAACTTGCAGTAACGCACAGAACTATATGGCGTTAAACTTGAAGTAACGCACAGAAATATATGGCGTTAAACTTGCAGTAACGCACAGAACAATACGGCATGAAACTTGCAATAATGCACAGAACTATATGGCGTTAAACTTGCAGTAACGCAATGAAATATACGGCGTTAAACTTGCAGTAATGCACAGAAATATATTGGGTTAAACTTGCAATAATGCACAGAACTATATGGCGTTAAACTTGCAGTAACGCAATGAAATATACGGCGTTAAACTTGCAGTAATGCACAGAAATATATCGGGTTAAACTTGCAGTAATGCATAGAACTATATGGCGTTAAACTTGCAGTAATGCACAGAACTATATGGCGTTAAACTTGCAGTAACGCACAGAAATATATGGGGTTAAACTTGCAGTAATGCATAGAACTATATGGCATTAAACTTGCAGTAATGCACAGAGCTATATGGCGTTAAACTTGCAGTAACGCAATGAAATATATGGCGTTAACTTGCACTAACACACAGAAATATATGGCGTTAAACTTGCAGTAATGCAATGACATATACGGTGTTAAGCTTGCAGTAATGCACAGAAATATATGAAATTAAACTTGCAGTAACGCACAGAACTATATGGCGTTAAACTTGAAGTAACGCACAGAAATATATGGCGTTAAACTTGCAGTAACGCACAGTACAATATGGCATGAAACTTGCAATAACGCACAGAACTATATGGCGTTAAACTTGCAGTAACCCAATGAAATATATGGCGTTAAACTTGCAGTAGCACACAGAAATATATGGGGTTAAACTTGCAGTAATGCACAGAACTATATGGCGTTAAACTTGCAGTAATGCATAGAACTGTATGGCGTTAAACTTGCAGTAATGCACAGAACTATATGGCATTAAACGTGCAGTAACGCAATGAAATATACAGCGTTAAACTTGCACTAACACACAGAAGTATATGGCGTTAAACTTGCAGTAACGCAATGAAATATACAGCATTAAACTTGCAGTAACACTATGAAATATATGGCGTTAAACTTGCAGTAACACACATAACTCTATGGCGTTAAACTTGCAGTAACGCACAGAACTTTATGGCGTTAAACTTGCAGTAACACAATGAAATATACGGCGTTAAATGATCACTACACTCACACTGACTGAACGGTCCCTGGACTCACACTAATGTAAAGATGAATGGTGGTCACACTACAATCACACTGACTGAACTGTCCCTACACCACTCACACTAATATAAATATGAATGGTGGTTACACACTACACTGACTGGACTATCCCTAGATTCACACTAATGTAAAGATGAATGGTCGTCATTACACTCGCACTGACTATCCCTAGATTCACACTAAACAAATATTCTACACTGACAATAGAATCGCAATAGCACACTATAGCACACTAACTGTCTAGTAGCAATGAACAGAGCCCTGTTCTATCTCTCTCCATGCCGAAAACACACTGAAAATGAACGCTATTGAAAGAATGCTTTTATAATGTGGGGCGGGACTAAGAGCAATGAGCCATGATTGGATAGAGTTATCATGACAGCATCCAATCATGGCTCTGACAGTGCTCTGTGCCCTGATTGGGCGAAGCCTTCACTGCGTCAGCCAATCAGGGCTTTCAATGCACTATGTCGCGGCACAGTGCATTGTGGTCATTCTGGAAGCCAAACAAACGGTCAACTGACCCAATAACTCGCTTGTTCGACGAAAGGGTGAACAGCCAATGCTCGGACTGAACTCATGCTCGGGCCGAACCGTTTGCTCATCCCTACTGATCAGTACTGTACACCAACGTTATACCAACCTATACATTTAAAGTGGAAGTAAACATCCATCTCTTGCTTTTATGTATAGGCAAACCTATAATAAGGCTTACCTATAGGTAGTGTAAATATCTAATAAACGTGCACCGTTTAGGAGATATTTAATTAATTTATTTTATATTTATTTATTTATTTCAGGTACTTCTATAGCGCTGTCAATTTACGCAGCACTTTGCATATATATATTGTACATTCACATCAGTCCCTACCCTCAACGAGCTTACAATCTAAGGTCCCTAACTCACATTCACACATATACTAGGGCCAATTTAGACAGGAGCTAATTTACCTACCAGCATGTCTTTGCAGTGTGGGAGGAAACCGGAGTACCCGGAGGAAACCCACGCAGGCACAGAGAGAACATGCAAACTCCAGGCAGGTAGTGTCGTGGTTGGGATTTGAACCAACAATGTACATGCAGCCAGTGAAATCACTGGTGACTGCATTCTGAAGGAACGGCCACCCTCCATCTTGTACCTCCTACAGTTGGGTGATGTTGGGATACAGTAGATGATAGTTTCTGTCCTCTCAGGCCTTAAATGACAGGTAAGAGTGTAAATATGTTTTTACAGAGCAATTTCTGCTGAGAGCAAGGCTGCAATTTGCAAATATTGTGAGAAGAAATATTCTCTCCCAAATGCTGCAAGGATGAGAACACACATTGTTGCATGCCAGAGGTGCCTGAAAGTCATTAAAAAAATGCTTTATGGATTTAAATGATGAGGACCATAATGAAAGCACGAGTAGCTTTTCCCTCCAGAATTCTTCTGGGTCATCACAAATTGTTTCTTCACCAGCAGCTTCTTCAAGTAGGGAAATGTTACAAACCTCTACGTCACAAAAATACATTATATAGTCCTTGTTATTCCATGTGTAATAAAACATAAAATTTGAAAAAGCAAGTTTATTTTATTTACTGAATAAGCTGTACTTTTATTTCAAGCATAATACTTTTATATACACTGCATTTCACGTTCCCAGTGTAACAAATTGTAACAGTTTGTAAAACTACTCCACGCTGAATTTGTTTTTTTTAATTTTTCTGAAAATGTCAATTTTTTCCGGAAAAAAAACAGGAAAAAAAACTTTTTTCCCCATGGCTTCAAAATTTCTGGAGACTTTACATCTCTAGACAAGGTACAGTGGCTCCGGTGAGGCTGCTTGCTAGAAAAATTAGGTACCATCAAACAGGGATCTCAACTTTGAAGATTCACATGTATAGAGTTTAATGGGAATACTAAACGAAAGGTCTAAGAGTCCAAGAACTTTTGATATTGATATTAGTTCCCAAAAACACATAGGACATCTAATACATTTTGGAGGCTCAAAGGCCTCCCCCTTCTTCAGGGCTTAAAAAAAGATCTATTGTTTGAATTTTTATTTTACATTTCTGACCTCTATGAGACAAAATACATGTAGTACTTTGTTGCATGTTTCTAACCCTAGTTATAGGTACCTTCCCTGCTCCTCTTCTGACATGGCAGATCCGACAACAACTATGAAAGGTTTGACAAAGAGGCGTGCCTTGTTGCCCCGAAACATGTAGCCATGTGCCAGCTATCAGTGCCCACCTGTGCCGCCTAAAAGTGCCCACCTGTGCCACCTAAAAGTGCCCACCTGTGCCACCTAAAAGTGCCCCCTATCAGTGCCCATCAGTGCCCAGTGCCACTTATCAGTGCCGCCTAGGAGTGTCCATCAGTGTCGCATATCAGTGCCACGTATCAGTGCCCGTCAGTGTTGCTTGTCAGTGCCACCCATCAGTGCTGCATATTTGCCCCATCATCAGTGCAACCTTATCAGTGCCACCTCATCAGTGCCAATCTGTGTAGCCTCATCAGTGCCCATCAGTGTAGCCACATCAGTGCCCGTCAGTGAAGGAGAAAATGTACTTTATACAAATTTTTGTGACAGAAACAAAGAAAAAAGTTTTTTTTTTTCAAAATTTTCGGTCTTTTTTTTGTTATAGCGCAAAAAATAAAAACCGCAGGGGTGATCAAATACCACCAAAAGAAAGCTCTATTTGTGGGAACAAAATGGTAAAAAATTTGTTTGGGTACAGCGTCGCATGACCGCGCAATTCTCATTCGAATCGCAACAGCACTGAAAGCTGAAAATTGGTCTGGGCAGGAAGTGTTCTAAGTGCCTGGTATTGAAGTGGTTAAGCTCTCAAAATGTGATGTCTGTTCTATGTTTTTTTAATGAACCAATATATTTCCATGTTATGTGTACTGTGGGAGACCAAATATAGTGAATGCAGGGTCCTGGGTTTAGTAACACTTTAATTTGGGCTAAAGTGGAAAACCATTACTTTTTACATAAAGGTGCAATGATCCTATATGGGAATCTGCTGCATTTGGAGGGTTAATTTATTATTATTATTATTACTATAGGGGATTTATATAGCGCCACCAGTTTGCGCAGCACTTTACAATGTAAAGGGAGACAATACACCAACAGTACAATTCAAACAAGAGGGTTAGAGGAGCCCTGCTCATGCGAGCTTACAATCTAAAAGGGAGGGGCTGGTGAAACAAAAGGTAGGGACTGTGAGGTATGAACTGATTAGGGGAGTAGAAGATTTGTTTGTTAGCTGGAGGCAGGATAGTCCTCCCTGAAGAGATGAGTTTTCAGGGATCGCCTAAAAGTGGACAGAGTAGGAGATAACTGAACAGGTTGGGGTAGTGAGTTCCAGAGGGTGGGAGAGGCTCTGGAGAAGTCCTGGAAACGAGCATCGGAGGAGGAGACAAGGGAGCTAGAGAGCAGAAGGTCTTGGGAGGAGCAGAGAGGACGGTTTGGGTGATATTTGGAGATAATATTTGTGATGTAGCTCGAGGCAGAATTGTGAATGGCTTTGTAGGTTATTGTTAGTGCTTTGAATTGTATTCGTTGGGCAATGGGAAGCCAGTGGAGGGATTAGCAGAGAGGAGTGGCGGACACTGAACGGTTGGTAAGATGAGCATTCACGATAAACTGAAGAGGGGATAGCTTGCGGAGAGGTAGGCCAATGAGGAGGGAGTTACAATAGTCAAGGAGAGAAATGGGGAGGTGAAGTTGCTTAGTGGTGTCAAAGGGGTGAAAGAAATGGGTGTATTTTGGAGATGTTTCGGAGGTGAATTCTGCACAATTTGGATGATGATTGGATTTGGGGCTGAAAGGACAGGTCAGGGTCTAGGATTACACCTAGTACCTTGGCATGAGGGGAGGGATTGATGGTTGTATTATTCATCTTGATGGATAAGTCGGGAGGGGGGGGTATGGGCTGGAGGAAAAATTATGAGCTCAGTTTTAGAAAGATTGCGTTTGAGGAAGTGGTGTGACATCCATGTTGATATGTCAGTTAGTAATGCGAGAGGAGACTGAAGGAGTGAGGGGAGGAGCAGAGAGATAGATTTGTGTGTCATCAGCATAGAAGCCATGGGAGTTTATTAACAGACCAAGGGAGGAGGAGTAAATGGAGAAGAGAAGGGGTCCGAGGACAGAACCGTGAGGTACCCCTACAGAAATAGGAAGTGGAGAGGAGGAAACAGTTTATAGGTCACACTGAAGGTGCACTGTGATAGGTAGGAGGAGAGCCACGAGAGGGCAGAGTCTTGAAGGCCAAGAGAGTAGAGTTTTGTGAGGAGGAGGGGATGGCCAACAGTATCAAAGGCTGCAGAGAGGTCGAGTAGTATGAGCATGGAGTAGTGGCCATTGGTTTTAACAGTTAGTAGGTCATTAGTGAGTTTCAGTAAGGCAGTTTCAGTGGAGTGTAGCAAGCAAAAACCAGACTGTAGGGGGTCGAGAAGGCTGTTGTCAGTGAGGTAGGATCTAAGACGTTATAGACTAAGCGTTCTAAAAGTTTTGACGCAAACGAGAGCAAGGAGATGGGTCTTAAGTTGTTCAGGCTGGTGGGATCCAGTGAGGGCTTTTTATGTATGGGGGTGATCAGGGCATGTTTTAGAGGGGAGGGGAAGGTGCCAGTAGAGAGGGAGAGATTGAAGTGTGAGTGAAGGAGCATAGGATAGAAGAAGAGGGTGACTGTAGTATATGTGAGGGGACAGGATCCAGGGGTAAAGTGGGCTTCTGAGAAAACTTTAAAGACCTCTTCAGTAGTAGAAAGTTCAAAAAGGGGGAGTGTTGAGAGCGGATTTGTACAGGGTATGTTAAGTTGGTTAGATGTTTGTGCAGTGGAGATCTCCCCACGAATTGCATCAATCTTGTTTTTGAAGTGATAGGCAGTGAGCGAGTGACTGGGTGGAGATAGGGGTGGAGAAAGTAGAGAGTTAAAAGTAGAGAAGAGACGAAGAGGACTGGAAGACTGAGTATTAATAAGGGCGACAAAATAAGTTTGTTTGGCAGCATGGAGGGAGGAATTGTATTTTAAGAAGGCAGATTTATATTGGGTGAATGTATGCTGGGAGTTAGCTCTACGCGGCACTCGCTCCAGTGCTCGGCTATGTCTCTTAAGTTTTCTGGTGTTGTCAGTCTGCCAAGGCTGTAATAGTCGGGGCCTAACAATTTGTGTAGTGAGAGGAGCAAGAGAGTCCAAATGAAAGCAAACTGTTGTAGATAGAGGTGGCCAAGACAGGAGCAGGACAGGGGTGAGATTTTGTCATGGAAGTGGTCAGTTGCAGAGTAGAAAAGAGAAGGAAAAAAGTGGCGAAGGTTTCTGCAGGTAATAGTTTTCTGCTTAGTGGGACAGGTGGTTGGAGAAAAGAACATTGTGAAAGTGATGATTAAAGTAAAAGGCCAGTCAAATTCTATCTAAGCTTACACCTATTCCCACCCCAATTCTAAGCCCTGTATTAACCACCCTGTAAAGTAAAGATAACTATACGTACCTATTCTGAAGGTGCTTCGTTCCGGTCACATGATCTCCCCAGCGGCTGGCTTCAGTGAAGAAATGAGTTCGCCGACAACAGCTGCAAAACTTACGCAGTGATGTCACCAATAGGCTTACTATGGAGCATCTATTGTTGGCTTTCCCTCCTCTACACTGTAGCCGGCAGCTGTGAGCCAATCATGTGACCTGACCAGAGGGCCCTCAGAAAAGGTAAGTACAACGTATAAGCATCTTTTAAGCGACTTTCACCTATTTTTTTGTTTACCTAAAAAAAATGTCCTCCCTCTCCTGACACTACATGGATGCGCACCCTTCAGCTTCTCTGATACCAGTCTACATGGGGGGGTCCCTCCCCTCCCTCAATAGGATTTAAAAAGCAAAGCAGAAAAAAATTAAATGAACCCTCCAAATGCAGTACCTGTGTAAAAAAATGATTTGGCTTTGAGCTGCTATTCTTAAAATTTACCGACATTCATTCCCAGGACATTTACTACATTATAAAGGAGGTAAATGTTCCTGGCAAATATGTGCAAAATGTTTATAAATTCAGGGTGAAAGTGCTTGGGCTTACTGTGTCTGCGTACCTGCTGAGAATTTTTCCTGACATATCGTATATTTATGGAATATATAAATTTTCCCTATTTTTGTGTGGGTTTCCTTCCACAAGCCCTGTATACACAAGCATCAAAATGGAGCAGTTGGAGGGCATTTCCAATGCATGCCAGACACCTTTGCTGATGCCTGGGGCAGTTGTTGGCCTTTCTACACACTTCCCACATCAAAATTGAACCTTTCTTAGTGCTATATTAAATTTAATGTGTGTATGTGGAACCTTGCTTGGTTCTGAGATTTGGTAGCCAACCACCACTTGCAGCCATTTTTTGGAACAGCTCACTGCTGCCATCTACAAATACGACTTTCATTTGGACTTTGCAAGGAAACTTGAATACTACTTGCTGCAACTTTGAAGAGACTTTGAGGAGACTTTCGGGAAATGCCTGGGTAATTTTCCTGTAATGTCGGATCCAAATCACATCAATATATTGTAGATGAGGATCCGATTTGGCAATGACTTTGATTAAAGTCTATGGGCACAAGTCGGATAGAAGCCACCTTTAAGTAGTACAGGAGCCTTTTCTAAAGTCAGAGTGATTTCAGTAGTACTAATTAAGACAGCTCTCATTGACTAACATGTCACGTAGCTTGGGGTCTCACAAGTCAGATCCCAAGTCATGGCAGTGTGAACCAAGCCTTATAACTACAGTATAGGCAAAACTTTTTTTTTGGATAGAGTAATTCTTACCGTTAGCATGCTCCTTTCGACAGCCGCTTTTGATTTTTCATCAGACAAAAGCTAGATGTGCAAGCTATAAAATTTTTTTTTGTTTGACAACTCAATGTCTGATTTTCGTATCAATTAGATCAGGACTCCGCATGCTCAGAAACGAAAAAATACATACAAAACTATTCAACACATTAGGTCACTTCTGACGTTGAATTCGGTCCTACGAAAATTTTCGTATTGTTAGTACGCTCTTCACTTTCCACATGAGACACGCATCCAACAAAAAACTGACATTCTGTCCTCCGAAAATCGCATTGTGTGTACAAGGCTTAAGAGAGGGTTATAATCCCTGTAAGGATTATGTTTGCCCATTTGGGAGATTTCCTGTCCCATAGCCAAAACAAGGAGTGAGAGAAAATCCCTGCAAATTAAAGGAATCTCTTGAGGCTCCCCAGGTCACTAGAACTAGTGTTCCCATTGGAAGATTTCCCTTCTATTGCTTTTCTGGGGACAACCCAAAATTTGGGATTTTCTTTTACTTTCTCTTTCAATGATACTGATAAACAGGACAAATAGAGAGGGCAAATTTCCCTCATGGGCACACAGACAGCAATAACAACTGACAGGGGTTCTAATCCCTCTCCACTCTATCCAAAACTAAAAAAAGTTTTGCCTTTAGTTATACTTTAATGTCCCTAGCATGCTCAATAGGGCCAATTTGTGGGGAGGAATTCAGTTCAGCTACCAACTGCACTGTAAGAGAAAAATCCAAAGACAAAAGAAATGACCTGGTAAGCACTTTTATATGTATAAATAAAACATCAATGTTATTAATTATTAATTTGGGTGCCAATTGCACACCGCCCTGATGGCATGGCATGATGGATTAGTTAGCCCTCCAAGATGTTTGGAACAACCTACCTGCTGAGTTCCTTCAAAAACTGTGTGCACAAAAACTGTGTGTACCTAGAAGACTTGATGCTGGTTTGAAGCCAAAGGGTAGACACTATGGTGACACTGAACTACTCTGACAAGGGTATGTAAAAAAAAGCTTTAAAAAAAAAAAAAAACTTAAAAAAAAAAACATACAGTATGTTTAAAATATTGAATAAATGACAAATGGTTTCTATCCTTCCGACGCTCATTTACAGGTTTTCGGAATATATATTTGAAGCAAATGTTAAAATATTTACTAGATGGTACCACATGTCCACCAGATTGGCCAAGATTTTCCTGGATTCTTCCCCCTTGTGCTTCAGAGGATGCAACCTAGAAGGCTCCATGTATCATACTTGGTTTTCTTGCCCCCGTATCAGAAATTTTTGGAATATTTTTTACCATCTAATACACAAAGTTACAGGAGTACCTGTACCCCAGGTCCCCTTAGTAGCTCTTCTGAATCACAGGGTGAAAAAAGCCCCCAAGCACGCTCAGTCCCTGATTTTCTTTATGCTCTTTGGGGCTAAGATTACACTTGCAGGAGCCTAGAAGTAACCGTAGGTCTCACACTCAGCTACAAAGAGGAACATTTCCTGGATTATGTCCCAGGAAAAAATGGTTGCTACTCTTCAAGATAGAGTCCAGTTGTTTGAAATAATTTGGGAACCCTGGGCACTATACATAGGGGTTCCCTATTCCTGGGATCTAGACCTTCCTAAATATTGGTTCCAGGTTGATCAAACCTCTTATCCTCTCTCCGATGTTCCCTATTGGTTCTCTCTAACTTCTGGCTTCTGGCTTCCTCCTTTTCTCTCTTTCTCTTTCCCCACTTCTAAATTCTTATCACCCTGACTCTTGCCTCTCACCCCCTTTTTCACCCCCACCTTCCCCCTCCTCTTTTGTGTCTTGATTTCTTTGGTTGATTTTTTACAGGACTGTTCAGTTATGTTAATTCGATATCTCCACCTCACAAATATGTTAACAATATGTTTGGGAAGCCAGGCTTTTCCATATTCTGTTCTCCAACAAACAAGCAAAGTAACTCCCATTGATGTACTAAAGGCCATTGGGGGGAAAATACCTCTTACCCCTACACTGGTTTTTGGTCCAAAGGGGGAGCACTGTCTGGGCTGCTGGGCGATCCTGGTTGGAATTCCTTGTCCACAGTTTGATCCCATGGGGGTGGCAGGAATATTCCCCGCCGGATTGGCGATGACCTAGTGGTGTTCCAGCTGGTTGACCTCTATTCAACGGGTTTCACTAACAGCCCATATCGGTTAACAGTGGGCTCTTACATCTTTTATGTTTGGAGAAGGAGGGTGGAGGGAAGAGAGGTCTTGAGATGATATACATATATTCCAAGTTAAAATGTGCTTGTTTTGTTTTCTTTATCTGAATTGTGTACCAAACTTATTATTCAATGTTTTGTATTATCATGCCTTTAGGCCTGTCAGGCCGATGTATTTTTTCTCTCTCTCTGTTTTTGTCTTATCTTCATATTCAATAAACATATTGAAAATAAAATATTGAATAAATAGAATTTTTTTTACATACTTTGACCAGTCAATAACCTTGATCACTACCACTCTACTGCATTGGTGACAGTATTTGAAACAAATTGTGAAAAAAAAATAATTTAATTTCTTCATTTTACAAAAAATTGTCACAAAAATTACAACTTCAAAAAACTTGCCATGTCCCTTACTACTACTACTTTCCAAAAAGGGGTCATTGGAGGTATTTGTACTGTCCTGGCATTTTAGGGCCTCAAGAAATCAGATAGGATGTCAGTACATCAGGTGTGATCAATTTTCAATGCATATGTCATAATTTGTAGACTCTATAACTTTCACACAGACTAACTAATATACACTGATTTGGGTTATTTTTACCAAAGAGATGTAGCAGACTATATTTTGGCCTAAATTTAAAGAAAGATTATTTGTTTGCAAAATGTTATAACAAATGCATAAATGTATGCAAAATTGCACAGTGGTGCAGCGGTTAGCACTTCCACCTAGCAGCAAAAGCGTCGCTGGTTTGAATCCCAACCATGACTTTGCATGTTCTCCCTGTGCCTGAGTGGGTTTCCTCCGGGTACACCAGTTACCTCCCACGCTCCAAAGACATGCTGGTAGGTTAATTGGATCCTGTCTAAATTGGCTCTAGTTTGTGTATGTATGAATGTGAGTTAGGGACCTTAGATTGTAAGCTCCTTGAGGGTAGGGACTGATGTGAATGTACAATATATATGTAAAGCGCTGCGTAAATTGACGGCGCTATATAAGTACCTGAAATAAATATTTTTTGTCTATAGCAAAAAATAAGAAAAACAGCGGTGATTAAATACCACCAAGGGAAAGCTCTATTGATGATAAAAATGTAATTTGTGTACAGTGTTGCATGATCGCGCAATTGCCAGTTAAAATAGTACAGTGCTCAATAGCAAAAAATGGTCTGGTCACAAAGGGGGTAAAACCTTCCAGTGGTCAAATGGTTAAGTCCTGTTGAATGGGACTACCTACTACCAGATACTGTACACCCTGACTTGAATAAATGAGAACCTTCACAGACACGTGTACAATGCACAGTACAAAGCGTGTTGGTGCATGAAAATGTGCAATTTAACATGCATTCGCACATGCAATCACACAAACTTATAGGTAAAGATGGAGGCTACACTCGGAGCCCTCACACCAAGTTAGTATTAAAACTAGCATGCCTCAGTGGCTAATTAAGTCAATACCAGAGAAGTTCATATTGTAAATGACCTTTGTCGGCCCATGCTATAAGGAGACCTTCTTGTATGCAGAGATTTTGTCATTTGTTTGCATTCCTCTTCCACCCAAGTCCCTTGTCACTTTTAATAAGTGGGTCACTTTCTAAAGGATTAAGCTTTATTCTATCCAAGCAAGACTGCTTCACTGCTACAATGTTTCTTTAAAAAATATTTTAGAATCGTTATAGCTTTTTCTATACCAATAATAATACCAATTATTATACGTTAGTCTAATATCATTTAAATGGTCACATTTTTGAAAATCAATAACACTTATTTATTTAATTCCGACAAAATATTTATTAATAATTTATTTGATTCTGACAACATATTTAATAACAATTTATTTGATTCTGATAACATATTTAATGATCATTTATTTGATTTTGACATTAATGAATCAAGAATCTTGCAATTTTCAGGCTAAATAACCACATGGAGATTTGTCTAATCTTAGGAGATTTACACAATTCACAAATCCAGGTAATTAGGATTTAAGTAGATGCCAATCCGAACCGGATGATATTTAGTTTGCTTAAGCACTGTGTATTGTAAACAATTATTTTGACATAATATTCTGGTTTTACCTTTTTTTTCATCTTTTTTTCTTTTTGTATTTCGGAGCTTCTGGTCTCCTTTGGCCTCTTTCAGATGCTTCCTGTCTGCATGCACATACTCCAGTGCATTGGTGTTCGCAGTCTATTGCATTAGGGTGTGCATCCCAGACAGAGGCGTAACTAGAACCTCCAGGGCCCCGGTGCAAGAAATCATGAAAGG
>BLSH010530744.1:956511-959011 GCA_018402905.1 Glandirana rugosa
TGTGGCACGTAACGAGACGACTATATGTACGTACACAAACACGAGACCCTAGTCCCCGCCTTAATATCCCCAGCGTCCCCAGCGTGACCGCTGACCCGGGAAGTCAAGACACGCAGGCCCCCCGGACGGACGGGCAGGCGATAACCCCAGGCGTCGCGGCGGGCAGGCGGTAACGCTAGGGCAGGGCTGGACATGACTCACTCAGACAGACTGAGTGACGTCATGAACAACAACGGCAAGCAAGTGCCGTGCGACACCCTCCTCCTCACTCGCCGACGGAAAGGGTTAACCGGTCACGTGTGCCTCCCCTGTCCCTCCGTCTCGTGTCGAATCCTCCTTACCTTTGCCTCGTGGTTGGGACTAGCAGCTGCAGTAGCACAGGGGAGAGCTCCACCTCCTCCCCCTTCACTCATTGGTGTCAGCTTGGTCAGCTGACTCTAAGCTGTGCTCTGCCTCCCTGTCCCCTCCGTGTGCACTGGCCAATTGGGAAAGGCAGCCGCTCACTCCTCCTCCCACAGCGTGCCGTGAACGAACGGCAACAACAAGTACTGCAGTGAGTCAGACAGACTCACTCAGTACAGGTCGGGACGGGATCGCAATGGCGGACGGGCGGCGCTGCGGACCCCAATAGCGGACGGGCAGGCAGGCCCCCCGGACGCACAGAACTGAAGGGCCCAGTCGCCAGTGCGACCCCTGCGACCCCTATAATTCCGCCCCTGATCCCAGAGCACAAACACATGCATGTATATCAGCAGAGCAATGCACGGTGTCAGTAGAGCAGAGATTGGTGTTAGTCATCTTTTATTTTTATTCTTTTTTACAATTTTATTTTTTTTATTATTTATTACAATATTTTTTATTTTTTTCAGGAGCCCCATTGGGAAGCTTTGTCTAAATAGACCCTTGATGTCTCACTTTTGAGACACAGAAAGGAACTGAGGACAGAGATTCCCTAGTCCCTTCCTCTGGACAGTAGAGAATGGGAAGTGCTCTCTGCTGAGCGGCTTCCTGCTCATTCACAAACGGAAGCATAGTAAACATAGTTTACTATATTCAGTTAACTGTTTCCTGACCACCCCACCACAGATAGGTGTACCTTGGTTCGTGCATATGATATAGCAGGTGCCGCAGGAGGGCGCCCACGGGTCTGACGGACTCAATGTCCACAGGCAACCCGCGATTGCGGAATACAGAGGCAGAACTTGGATCTGCCTATGTAAATAAGGCAGATCCAAGTTTTAACGGGACATCATGGAGATCTGCTGTTCCCAGTCATCAGGAACAGCGATCTCTGTGGAGTTCCAGGCAGCCCATCCCCTCTACAGTTAGAACACACCCAGGGAACACAGTTAACCCCTTGATCGCCCCCTAGTGCTAACTCCTTCCCTGCCAGTGTCACTTATACATTGATAAAATTGCAAACCAATCAATATACACCTATTGCGATTTTTTTTACCAAAAATATGTAGAAGAATATATATTGGCCTAAACTGATAAATAAATTTGTTTTTTTATATTTTTTTTGGATATGTATTATAGCAGAAAGTAAAAATAAAAATGTTTTTTTTTTCTCAAAGTTGTCACTCTTTTTTTGTTTATAGCGCAATAAATAAAAACCTCAGAGGCGATCAAATACCACCAAAGGAAAGCTCTATTTGTGGGAAAAAAAGGACGTCAATTTGGTTTGGGTACAAGGTCGCAGGACCGCGCAATTGTCAGTTAAAGCTGCACAGTGCCGTATCGTAAAAAATGGCCTGGTCAGGAAGTGGGTAAATCCTTCCGGTACTGAAGGGGTTAAGAATGAACACAGGATTGATCGGTACAGATCACTCACTGTGTTCATTTAGCAAAGGAAGGGGCTGGTAAATTAAATATTTACTGGCCCCTTTTCCTACTCTCCATCCTGAAACTTCTCCCACAGCAGCCTGTGGGAGAGTAGAGGAGGGAAGCTGGAAGCACTGCAGGGGGGAGACAGGGGAAGCCACAAAGCTGGGTGGATTTGGCACCACATTGGGTGATTAGGGTGTGCCTAGGCACATCCGGCACACCCTGTGCACATGGCTATGCTCCAGCGATATCTGGATCAGGATCCTTTTTCTTTCCAAATCTTTTTATTAATGTTCTCAATTTTTTTTCTTTTACATTATAGAAACACACATCAAAGAAAAACAAATAGCATTACACAATGCATTCTCTGTTATATTGCAATTAAAAATAATGAATACAAAAAAAACCTCAACAAAACGAAAAACAAAAAAACCCTGAAGGAGGGGAGTTGGGAGGGACCCCATACCATTTTGTTTCCTATTCTTTTCCTCTCACTTTCCTTTGGGCGAGTAGAGGAGGAACCTGGAAGCACAGCGGGTGGAGACAGGGGGCGCCACAAAGCTGGGGGAATTGGCACTGCATGGAGTGATTAGGGTGTGCCCAGGCACAGTCGGCACACCCTGTGCAGATGCCTATTCTCCAGCGATGTCTGGATTGGTATCCTGATAAAGGT
>BLSH010530744.1:964011-975226 GCA_018402905.1 Glandirana rugosa
ATTTTTTATCATTTTTTTTATCATTATTATTTATAACATTTCTTTGTTATAAAACTTTATCTCATTTACTAAGCTCTGGAGCAACTGCATTTGTATAGTGCAACAGTGCATTTGCCTTTAGTAAATCAACTCCTGTGAGTACTTGTTAGGACTGTTTGGACACTACAAATACTTGTAAGGACACAGACTGTGAAAAGCTGTTATGGATCTGATATGTCAGCTCTGTATTCCTGACAACCACAAGACATAAGGCTCCTCCGAGGGTGGCTTCCCCCTTCCCTTTGTCCCATGACTCGGAGTTCACCTGCTGTGCCCGTCCTAGAGGTGTGATAAGTCCATGTAATGCGGCAGATCAGAGCTCAGAAGTGAGAGTAATTCTGTTCAATCCGCCTGGCTGAATGATGGAAATCTGACATTCATCTGCTGCGGAGCTCACATTGGATTAACATTTCACCATTACGAGGAGGGATGAGGAAACGCTCATAGGAGTTTCCTAGAAATGACTGCCAGATGAAGATAAGTCACCCAGACTGGACAAAGAGAGTTCTGAGATTCAAAAATCTATTTGGTCAATAATGGGTCAGTTTAGGGATGGAACTGAAAGCCTTCTGCACATCATGAAGAAGGGGATAAGCGGGTTGTTCCTTGTCCTGCAACAAGAAGTTGATAAAGGCTAAGCCCACCTTTAAGAAAAAATAATAAATGAACATAATTTTGCAGGAAAAATATTTATTATTATTATTATTTTTTTTTTCACAGGAGCCCTGAAAAGCATTGCACCTGTGATTAGTGGATGGGGTGTGAGGGTGGGGGTGGTCCATTTGCACCATGTTACACCCTAAATACACATAACATGGTGAAAAAGATGGAGTTAGCTTTCAAAGTTGGCCTTTGAGAGACTTTTTAAGTCTACATGAATTAAAGTGGTTCTACAGACAGAACATTTTTTTTATCTTAATGCATTCTATGCATTAAGATAAAAAAGAAACCTTATCTGTGCAGCAGCCTCAGCCCCCCAATGCTTACCTGAGCCCCATCTCGATCCAGCGATGTTGTAGGAATGTCTCGGCTGCCCGGGACTCCCCTCCTCATGGGTTGAGACAGCAGCACGGCATCATTGGCTCCTGCTGCTGTCAATCAAAGTCAGTTAGCCAATTAGGAGAGAAAGGGGGTGGGGCCGGGCCACGGCTCTGTGGCTCGGGTGCCCTCATAGCAAGCTGTTTGCTATGGGGGGCACTCAACATGAGGGAGGGGCCAGGAGCACCGAAGAGGGACCCGAGAAATGGAAGATCTGAGCTGCTCTCTGCAAAACCATTACATATAGCAGGTAAGTATAACATGTTTGTTATTTTTAACTAAAAAAAAACCCGAGACTTTAGTATTGCTTTAATTCCTGGGCATGTCACAATAAACAGCAATGCTATGATTCGAAAAAAGTTGTCGCTTTTGCTATCTCCATGCTCCAGACAAGTGGCTTGGCCTAAGTTTAGATGAAGCCATCAGTCTGCTGCAGGGAGGAGGAATTATTTACTCAGTCTTCTCTTTCCCAGTGATCAGACTTTAATATTGTAGGGGATCTGCCAGGCTGGCATCCGGGAGATGGTGAAAAGAGACAGCTGAGCCGTTGTTTTACCACCTCCCTTTTTCCATCCCGCTGCCCACCTAATACTGTAACAATAGAGAAAGACAGGGCTGCACACAGCTTTGCTTCACGGATGTGGCATTTTTATCTTACACTGCAGAGTGATAGAAATCTAATATCCTTGTAACTGACTTTGCACTGAACTGAAGTCTTTAACAATCCCATCAGCTTTCCAAGCTATCTTCTGTAAAACTACATGGCCCCTCTATGTAATAGAGGGGGTGGAGGGGGGGGTTGTAGTCCAAATCAGAAAAGCAGCATAGGATATGGTGTCAGGGTGATTGAAGCGCATTATTTCTATTATTACATAGTAATATAAAATGAAATAGTTCAACTCACCATAATGCAGAATCAGTGGGAGCCCTGAGCATGTCACTTGCCACCATCGCCTGCTACCAGATGCAGCTTGTCACTTGCCATGTCACCTGCCACCAGGTGCACTTGCCACATTGCCTGCCACAAGATGCAGCTTGTCACTTGTCACATTGCCTGTCACCAGATGCAGCTTATCACTTGCCACGTCGCCTGCCACCAGATGCAGCTTGTAACTTGTCACGTCACCTGCCTTCAGATGCAGCTTGTCACTTGCCACGTCGCCTGCCACCAGATGCAGCTTATCACTTGCCACTTCGCCTGCCACCAGATGCAGCTTGTAACTTGTCACGTCACCTGCCTTCAGATGCAGCTTGTCACTTGCCACGTCTCCTGCCACGAAATGCAGCTTGTCACGTGCCATGTCGCATGCCACCAGATGCAGCTTGTCACTCACCATGCCGTCTGCCATCAGATGCAGCTTATCACTTGCCACATTGCCTGCTAGCAGATGCAGCTTGTAACTTGTCACATCACCTGCCTTCAGATGCAGCTTGTCACTTGCCACGTCTCCTGCCACCAGATGCAGCTTGTCACGGGCCATGTTGCCTGCCACCAGATGCAGCTTGTCACTCACCACGCCACCTGCCACCAGATGCAGCTTGTCACTTGCCATGTTGCCTGTCTCCAGATGCAGCTTGTCACTTGCCATGTCACCTGTCACCAGATGCAGCTTGTCACTTGCCACATCGCCTGCCACCAGATGCAGCTTGTTACATCACCTGCCTTCAGATGCATCTTGTCACTTGCCACATCGCCTGCCACCAGATGCAGCTTGTAACTTGTCACGTCACCTGCCTTCAGATGCAGCTTGTCACTTGCCACGTCACCTACCACCAGATGCAGCTTGTCACTTGCCACGTCACCTGAAACCAGATGCAGCTTGACACTTGCCACATCACCTGCCATCAGATGTAGCTTGTCACTTGACATGTCACCTGCCTTCAGATGCAGCCTGTCACTTGCCATGTCACCTGGCACCAGATGCAGCTTGACACTTGCCACATCACCTGCCATCAGATGTAGCTTATCACTTGACACATCACCTGCCTTCAGATGCGGATTGTCACCTGCCACGTCACGTGCCACCAGATGCAGCTTGTCACTTGTCACATCACCTGCCACCGGATGCAGCTTGTCACTTGTCATGTTGCCTGCCACCAGATGCAGCTTGTCACTTGTCACATCACCTGCCACCGGATGTAGCTTGTCACTTGCCACGTCGCCTGCCACCAGATGTGGATTGTCACGTGCCACATCGCCTGCCACCAGATGCAGCTTGTCACATCACCTGCCACCTGATACAGCTTGTCACTTGTCATGTTGCCTGCCAACAGATGCAACTTGTCACTTGTTATGTTGCCTGCCACCAAATGCAGCTTGTCATGTCACCTGCCACCAGATGCAGCTTGTCACTTGCCACGTCGCCTACCACCAGATGTGGATTGTCACGTGCCACATCGTCTGCCACCAGATGCGGATTGTCACTTGTCACATCGCCTGCCACCAGATGCGGATTGTCACTATCCTGCCATCAACTGAAGCTTCCCACTGTTGCCTGCCACCAAAAAATACCATATGCAGCTTGTCACTTTTTAAACCTAAAGGCAATTTGATGGCAGGCAACAGTGACAGCAGAAAAAGAGGCTTCTGGCAGTCTCTCCCCAGCTTTTCAGCATCTGAGCGAGAAACTGGCACATGAGCACTGGTTGGGTCCCAGAGCGAGGACGGGCCGTGAGAAATGATGTAATCTCTCTGCTCCCCGCGGCTGCACATAACAAAGTGGCCTTTGGCTGTGAAGGTGGAATTGCGATGATGCCATCTCTCTGCTCGCTCGCCAAGGCCCGGTGGTTGGGGACCCCTGCATTAGAGGATCCATTAACCGGTTCCCGACCGCGTTGCATACATTTACTGCTGCAATGTGGCAGCCTCCCACGAATTGCCGTTTATAAATGGCATTTGAGGCCGTGGCCAGGGGGCGTGCGTGCGTGCCCCGACCGCGGGCACGGCGGTCCGATTCACTAGAGGACCGTTCAATCTGCAGGAATAGACCAATGATTTTTGGTCTATACCTGCTGATCGGTCCGAATGGAGTCCCTCCCCTGTCTGTGGAATGTAAACACAGACAGGGGAAGTGATGTCACTCTCCCTCTCTCCTTTCTTTTCCGATCGAGAGAGGATAGAGAGACATCAAAATGTGAGTTGCACAACTCTACACTAACACAGGTTCACATACCCCCCCACCCCCTAATAACGTTTTTAACCCCTTGATTGCCCCCTGTCACCTGTGATCACTGTATAAGTGTCACGGGTGACACTAGCTAGCTAGATAGTTTCTTTTCCCCATCAGATTACCCGCTGTATATTATTTTATATACCTTTTATCGGTTTTAACCCCTGATTGCCCGGCAGTGACCTCAGTTAGGTTTTAGCGTGCGTAAGGGTCAGCGTAAACATCAGGCAGGGTCAGTTAGTTAGGTACTCTGACATGCATACACAAACATGAGATAGGGGTTAGATACTATTGCAGTATCTGATCAGATCAATATCTGATCTGATCAGATCTATGCTAGCGCCCCCACTAGAATAGATTCAAAAAAACGCGGCGTTAGCGGAATCAGCCCAGATACCTGCTAGCACCTGCGTTTAGTGCTCCGCCCAGCCCAGCCCACCCAAGTGCAGGATCAATAAATCGCTGACACTTACAAAACGTATCACACATATCTGCAGCGTTCGCAGAATTCACGCCCGATCCCTACAAAATCTGACAGTAATTTTGGTAGTGACTTGAAACAGGCTCTGACATCCAGGGGTGCTTTTTTGCCTGTGAGTCACATTAGTGTACCAATATGTCAAATCCGATGTACACTAGTGAAGAGACCTGCACGTTGCTGAGTATGACAGATGAGAGTGATGGGGAAGCTCCACTGTCAGAATCAGGCTCAGTATACGAACCTGTAGACAGCAGTGGCACCCTGTCAGATAGCTCTAACGATGGAGTTGTGGTCCCTGCTAAGGTCAGGCGTACCCAATCCCATTTTTCTGTCACTGAGGTGCAAGAACCGCAGGGCTCTCGTATGGAGCAGAGAGCCGGTACTAGTGGCAGCTACTCCTTCTGGTGACCTGGCAAGCTCCAGTGGCCTAGTACATCCTGGTCATAGGCAAACCAGCACTGCAGTAACACCTGGTGACGTGGCGAGTCCCATAAGTGCAGTTAAAGCTGGGGTGGCAAGCACAAGTAGTGTCCCGCAGCCACGAAGACAAAGACAAACACAGGCCCGCAGAGCTCATAGTGCCCTTCCTGTCGCACTTGCAAACCCTGATTGGCAACCCAACACTGATGCTGCGCCATACTTCCCCCATTCACTGGCCAACCCGGAATTCAGGTGAATAAAGTTGACTTTAGAGCCATTGATTTTTTTTCGCTGTTTTTCACCGAAGATCTCTATAGATCTATTGTGGACCAAAGCAATTTATATGCTGGTCAATACATCACCGTTAATCCCCATTTGTCACTTGCCAGAGACTGGAAACCAATTACGGTCCCAGAATTTAAGACCTTTCTGGGCCTTACCCTCCTCATGAGCATACATAAAGAACCTGAATTGTGGTTATATTGGTCCACTGACCCAATTTACCATATGCCTGTGTTCACTGCTTGCATGGCCAGGACACGATACGAGCAGATCTTGCGGTTTATGCACTTCAACGACAATGAACTCTGTCGTCCACGGGGTGACACTGGATATGATCAGCTCCACAAAATTCGGCTCCTCATAAACCACTTCAACCAGCAGTTCAGAGCACTTTTTATTCCCAATCAAGTTGTATGCGTGGATAAGTGCCTGATTAAATTTTCTGGCCATCTTGCTTTCAAACAGTATAAGCTCTATGACAGGGCCACAGGCTATACATGTAGCTTTATGGTTTATGAGGGCAAAGATAGTCACGTGGAGCCAGAAGGATGCCCAGACTACATAGGGAGTGCTGGCAAAATTGTGTGGAGCTTGGTGTCACCCTTATCCAGAAAGGGGTATCATATGTACGTGGACAATTACTACTCAAGCATGCCACTTTTTAGTCACTTGTTTGATCACCAAATTGGGGCATGTGGCACCGTGTGACCTAATCGCCGGGGCTTCCCCCAATGGCTGGTAGAATCCTGACTTAGTCGGGGGGGAGAGAGCCTGCTTCAGAAGCAGTAATTTGCTTGTGGTGAAGTGGAGGGATACAAAGAATGTTTTCGTTCTTTCCTCCCTTCACGCAGACACGGCTGTCCAAATTAGAATGGTGACTGGTGTTGTGGAGAAACCCCTCTGTGTCCACGAATATAACCAAAATATGGGAGGGGTGGACCTCCATGACCAGTTATTGGCGCCGTACGTAATTGCCCGTAAGACTAGACGCTGGAACAAAAAAGTGTCTGTTTACTTTGTTCCAATTGGCTATACTGAACGATTATGTGCTATACAGAGCGTCAGGATGGGCTGGATCTCTCCTTCAATTCCAGGAAGAGGTCATCAGAGCCCTTCTGTATCCAGTTGGCTCTGCACCCCATGATCCCAATCCAAATGCAGTGAGTCGGCTGCGTGGATGGCATTTTCCACATGCCATCCCTGGTACCCCTACCAACCGAGCCCTCCAAAAAAGATGTTGTGTCTGCCGATGATGCGGATACAGTTGTGACACCCGTTTTTATTTCTGCTACTGTTTTGACCAGTCTGGTCACTGCATCGGTGACTGTTTCGAGCGCTACCATACACTAGTTGAGTATTAGCATAGGGAACAACACTACACAGGAATAGGGCACACTATCACAGGGTCTCTAAGATGTCACCGCATTTTGAGAGACCCCAACCTGGAACTACTGTTAAAAAAAGAAAAAAGAGTACCAAAAAAACAAAAAAAAAAGTTATAGAAACCAAAAAAAAATTAAAAATAATAAAAGCCAAAAACTTGTGCGTTTCTTGTTTTTCTATCTCTATTTTCTCTCTATTCTTTCTACATAGTTACATAGTTACATGATTAGTCAGGTTGAAAAAAGACACAAGTCCATCTAGTTTAACCAAAAAAACAAAACAAAACAACAAAAAACAAACGAAAAAAAAATAGCTTGGGGTTGTCTACTTTCCAAAAAAAAAAATTGCTCTCTCTATTGTTTGTTATGCATACCTGTAATGTTTTGTTACTGTTTTTATCATTTTTTTTTTTTGCAGCTATGTAATGTTTTTATAATGTTTTCCTGTAATGTTTTATTATTTTTTTTCTTCTTAGCAGGAATGTTATTTTTTATATGTTACTTTGTTTTATTAATCTTTATTTGGTTTTCACCGCCAGCTGCAGCACTGATTTATTTAGGGTGACAGCAACAGTGTTTGCTCCCACCATATATAAAGCAGCGACTCCAGCGCTGTTGGAGGTGATTTCACCACCACAGTTAAAAAAAGAGCATATATACCAGAGCATAGGGGCAGAGGTGGAAATTGGGGTGGATTGTCCCTATGCTCCGCTATATATTTTTAAAAGGGGGCTATGCCCACTATTAGAAGTGGGTGGGGGAAGGGAGGTTTTCTAATGGTGGGCATACCCACCAATTGATTCTTTTTTTTTTCATTTAAACCACAGGCTGCATGAAAAAAAAAGAACATTACAACATATGCCCAACAAGGACCAGCAACACATTATTATGTTGCTGGATTTAGAGTGGTTATACCGGAATGATGCCTGCAGGTATAGGTATCATCTAGGTATCGTTCTTTTCAGCCGACGGTCGGCTTTCATGTAAAAGCAATCCTAGCAGCTGATTAGCTGCTAGACTGCTCTTACAAGCAGTGGGAAGGAACCCTCCTCCCGTCGTCTTCCATGGTTTTCTCTGGCTCTCCTGTCCCACCGGGGAACCCGAGAATGCAGCCGGTGGTTCTGACAGCTGACCATAGAGCTGATCAAAGACTAGAATGGCTCCAATCATCTCTATGGCCTAAGATACTGGAGGCTACAAGCATTTCATGACTTTTGTTTCGCCGGATATAAACCGCGCCATTGGAAAATTGGGGAATCATCTTATCACACCGACAGTGTAAAAATAAAATAAAAAGCAAAATGAATAATTAAAAAAAAATGCACGCCTGTCCCCCCCGTGCACGCGCGCAAAGTTGAACGCAAGCGTCGGTCTCGTGTCATATGTAAACAGCAATTGCGCCATGCATGTGAGGTATCACCACAAACATCAGATTGAGGGCAGTAATTATAGCAGTAGACCTCCTTTGCAGATCTAAAGTGGTAACCTGTAAAAGTTTTAAAGGCTTTTAAAGGTGTATATAGTTTGTCGCATGTCATGTTTGGTGTCTATGTACTCAGCATAAGATCATCTTTTATATTTCACCAACTATTTGGGCAATATAGTGTGTTTTTGTGCATTAAAATTCATAAAAGTGTTTTTTTCCCCAAAAATTACGTTTGAAAAATCGCTGCGCAAATACTTTGCGAAAAAAAATTTTGCAACACCCACCATTTTAATCTTTAGGGCCTCTGATTTTAAAAAAATATATAATGTTTGGGGGTTCAAAGTAATTTTCTAGCAAAAAAAAAGTATTTTTTCATGTAAACAAAAAGTGTCAGAAAAGACTTTGTGGGTGATGTGTGGCATAGGCTTCTAATGTTGGGCATAAAATACCAGGACAGTTCAACCTCCCCCCCCCCCAAATCACCCCATTTTGGAAAGTAGACACCCCAAGCTATTTGCTGAGAGGCATATTGAGTCCATGGAATATTTTATTTTTTTGTCGCAAGTGATTGAAAAATGACAAAAAATAAATAAATAAATAAATTACACGAAGTTGTCACTGAAATTATGTATTGCTCACACATGGCATGGATATATGTAGAATTACACCCCAAAATACATTCTGCTACTTCTCCTGAGTATGAGACTTTTTGGGAGCCTAGCCGCATACAGAACCCCATAAACCAATCACCGTCTTCAGGCTTTCTAAGGGCATTAAATTATGATTTTACTCCTCAGTACCCATTACGTTTTTGGAGGCCCTGAAATGTCAAGGTAGCACAAAAGCACCCCAAATGACCCCATTTTGGAAAGTAAACACCCCAAGGTATTTGCTAAGAGGCATGGTGAGTATTTTGTAGCTCTCATTTGTTTTGGAAAATGAATAAATAAACAGAAAATGTATTTTTTTTTCTTTTTTCAAATTTCAAAACTTTGTGACAAAAAGTGAGACCTGCAAAATACTCAACGTGCCTCTCAGCTTGGAGTGTCTACATTCCAAAATGGGTCATTTGGGGGGGGGGGGGGGGGTTGCTATCTGGGCATGGCCTCCGAAATTGTGATAGGGAGTGAAGAGTAAAATCACCATTTTATGCCCTTAGAAAGCATGAAGGCGGTGATTGGTTTTCAGGGTCCTGTACGCAGCTAGACCGACAAAAAGTCTCACACATGTGGTATCCCCGTATTCAGAAGAAGCGACAGAATGTATTTTGGGGTGTAAATTCCACATATGCCCATGACATGTTCGTGCAACATATCATTTAGTGACAACTTTGTGAAAAAAAAAAATTGTAATATCCCCGAAACTTGTGGCAAAATATAAAATATTCCATGGACTCAACATGCCTCTCAGCAAATAGCTTGGGGTGTCTGCTTTCCAAAATGGGGTCATTTGGGGGGGTTTGCTATCTGGGCATTTCATGGCCCCCACAACTGAGATTGGTAGCGTGGGGTGAAGGCACACGTTTTCGCCCTTAGAAATCCTGAAGGAGGTGATTGGTTTTCGGGGTCCCGTACGCGGATAGGCTCCCAAAAAGTCTCACACATGGGGTATCCCCATACTCAGGAGAAACAGCAGAATGTATTTTGGGGTGTAATTTTACATATACCCATGGCATGTGTGAGCAATATATCATTTCAGTGCCAATTTTGTGTAATCTTGTTTTTTTTTGTCATTTTTTTAATCACTTGTGACAAAAAAATTAAATATTCAATGGGCTCATCATGCCTCTCAGCTAAATCCTTGGGGTGTCTACTTTCCAAAATGGGGTAATTTGGGGGGTGGGGTAGTACTGCCCTTCCATTATAGCACCTCAGGAAATAAGATAGGCAATCATAAAAGAACAGCTGTGTAAATTCCAGAAAATGTACCCTAGTTTGTAGACGCTATAACATTTGCGCAAACCAATATACGCTAAATTACTTTTTTTTTTACAGGAGACATGTGGCTGCATGCATTTTGGCAAAAATGTATGACTAAAATCAATTTATGATTGGTTTTCAGGGTCCTGTACACAGCTAGACCAACAAAAATTCTCACACATGTGGTGTCCCCGTATTCAGAAGAAGCGACAGAATGTATTTTGGGGTGTAATTCCACATATACCCATGGAATGTTCGAGTAACATATCATTTAGTGACAACTTTGTGAAAAATAAATTGTAATTTCCCCGAAACTTGTGGCAAAATATAAAAT
This sequence comes from Glandirana rugosa, assembly GCA_018402905.1. NCBI lineage: Eukaryota > Metazoa > Chordata > Amphibia > Anura > Ranidae > Glandirana > Glandirana rugosa. The sequence continues at coordinate 974,503 of BLSH010530744.1, forward strand.
ATTCCATGGACTCAACATGCCTCTCAGCAAATAGCTTGGGGTGTCTACTTTCCAAAATGGGAGCTAGGCAGTCATAAAAGAAAAGCTGCGTAAATTCCAGAAAATGTACCCTAGTTTGTAGACGCTATAACTTTTGCGCAAACCAATAAATATACGCTAAATTTTTTTTTACCGGAGACATGTGGCTGAATGCATTTTGGCAAAAATGTATGACTAAAATTTAGTTTATTGTATTTTTCTAATAACAAAAATAGAAAATATCATTTTTTTCCGAATTTTTGTTCTTTTTTTGTTTATATCACACAAAATAAAAAGCGCAGAGGTGAACAAATACCACCAAAAGAAAGCTCTATTTGTGGGAAAAAAGTTTGCAAATTTTGTTTGGGTACAGCATTGCATGACCGCGCAATTACCAGTTAAAGCAGTGCAGTGGCAAATTGAAAAAAGTGCTCTGGTCCTAACGTGGGAAATCCTTCTGGGGCTGAAGTGGTTAATGAAGCTTGAATGACACTCAGCCCTATATTAGTCTCGGTATATATTCTACCAAAGGATCCGTTCAGGAATTCTGAAGAACACCCAGTTACATACAATATGGAGGAGACACTTTCATTTTGTGATCTAATTTATGTCGATTTTGCCCCCTACTGGGGTACACACACCTATGAACACTTGGAATTGCATCATTATTTCTCTTTTTTCCCCCTCTTTTTCTGGGGGGGGGGGG
>BLSH010530744.1:975236-985533 GCA_018402905.1 Glandirana rugosa
GGTGTAACATTCCTCACGAAGGAACTGACCATGTTTCGGACATAAGGATTCATAAATCGATATGACGAAATGATTAGTAAAAAGTGTTCTCGACGGGGTGTCCTCTGATGATTCCGTTTAGTAAAAGTTACAACAGACTCTAAAAGAGAGGTCAACCTAAAAATACGGACATTTCCTTTAGTCAGTTCGACGATTGTAAAAAATGCTACAGAGGAAAACCCACGTACACAGGATTTGGGAGGTTTTGTGAGGCGTTCGTCACAACAGAGTAATATAAATATATTGATGAAAACGTGTAGAGGAAGGAGGATCTTACCATACCCTATCCAGCAATATAAAAGCTTCTGCTGTGTCAGCAAAAGTAGTTATATAAATATAATGAGACAACACTGCTTGCGGAGTGTTTTGGAGGGTTTAGGACACATGCACCCAAAAGGAGACATCGTAAAAAATGTTAGCAGCTTGACTGATTTCCTTTACAGGCATAAAAATCCAACTGGAGAGAAAATCTCAGACAACATTGAAAATGATTTGCCTTAGTAGTCTCCTGTGGGGCAGCTCTTGTGAAAAATGATTAGTAAAGCAGTATAGCTAAATACTTAGGAATACAGGCTTTGTACCAGTCAAGGAAGCACTCCTTACAATGTGGGAAAAGAAGCTTTGCCGAGGCAATTAGAATTAGTAGAATAGTCATCTTTGCGGATAAAATGGCAGAGCCCTTGTAGGGATACAACGCAGCTTCTTCTGAAACATTGCATACTCCTTTTAAAGGATGCAAGGTTAAGAACACAGCCAATGGCAAAAGACAAAATTCTTAACAATTAACTTCTCTTTTTTGCTTTCCCTTGGTCTATTAACTACTTGCATACTGGGCACTTAAACCCCTTTCCTGCCCAGGCCAATTTTTAGCTTTCAGCGCTGTCACTCTTTGAATGACAATTGCGCAGTCATGCAGTGCTGTACCCATATGAAATTGTTATCATTTTTTTTTCACACAAATAGAGCTTTCATTTGGTGGTATTGAACCAGTTCACGCCGACCGTATGCAAATATGCCTTCTCAGTGTGAAGGGGTTGTACCGCGTTGATGCCTGCAGCAGCAGGCATCACCCCGGTACCATTGTTTAGAGCCAGCGGCTTCCTTGGCATAACAACCGATGCGGCTAAAAGCTGTTACCCTAAGGAGCGGGAGGGGACGTTACCCCCCTCCCACCTTTCGTGACTTTTCCTTGCTTTTCCGTGCAACCAGCCGACATGGCTAGCTGGCTGAAGACCCGAACGAAGTTGGAATTGGCTTTGATCGGGTCTCGGATCTAGTAACCCGGAAGCGATGTCATGACATAATTTCCGGTTCATTCGGCTGCCAATGTCGCCGATTTTTAAAATGGCTATCTATTAATTGGCGTTTTGAATACTTTTAAGTGCAAAGGAGGGATTTGGGGTCCTATAGACCCCAGACCCCTCTATAAAGGGTACCTGTCACTACCTATTACTGTCACAAGGGATGTTTACATTCCTTGTGACAGCAATAAAGATGATCAGATTTTTTTTTAAAAAAAGAGTGTAAAAAAAATAAAATAAATAAGAACATTTTTTTTTTAAAGTGCCCCGTTCCTCTGTGTGCACAGAAGCAAACGCATACGTAAATTGTACCCGCAAATGTTCAAACCACACATATGAGGTATTGCCATGATTGTTAGAGCGAGAGCAATAATTATAGCACAGGACCTCCTCTGTAACTCTAAACTGGTAACCTGTAGAAATTTTGAAAGCATCGCCTATGGAGACCTTTAAGTACCGTAGTTGCCATTCAACGAGTGTGCGCAATTTCAAAGCATGACATGTTGGGTATCTATTTACTCTGTGTAACATCATCTTTCACATTATACAAAAAATTGGACTAACTTTACTGTTTTTTTTTTTTTGTCAATTCATGAAAATGTATTTTTTCCCAAAAAAATGCATTTGAAAGACCTCAAAGTGAAAGTACGCAAATACCGCGTGACATAAAATATTGCAATGATCGCCATTTTATTCTCTAGGGTCTCTGCTAAAAATATATATATAATGTTTGGGGTTTCTAAGTAATTTTCTAGCAAAGAATACGGATTTTAACTTGTAAGCAAGCATGAAAGGGTAATCGCTACTGGGGTTTTTTTTTTTGCTAAAGAAACAAAAAAAGACTGGAAATTTTGAAAAAAAACAAAAACATTTTTCATAGTTTGTTATACAATTTTGCAAACAGGTAATTTTTCTCCTTCTTTGATGTGCGCTGATGGGCACTGATGAGGCTGCACTGATAGTTGGCACTGTTGGGTACTGATAGGTGGCAATGATGAGCACTGAAGTACACTGTTAGGTGGCACTGAAGGGCACTGATAGGTGGCACTGATAGGCAGTGGTAGGTGACACTGATAGGCAGCACTGATAGGTGGCACTGATGATGAGGCACTGATGAGCACTGATTGGCAGTATTGATGGGCACTGATAAGTGGCACTGGTGGGCATTAATAGGTGTCATCAAAAACCTTTTGTTTTATCTGTTCGATAATTGTAAAAATACCTGTGATCCTGCCAGAAATGTTGGGAGCTAATACGTTCCTGTGCTATCTCCCTGTGCTGTTCTATCCTCAATTACAGTACTCAGAGCTACCTCTGTGGACTAAAAACACCTCCTTCCTTTGTTATGGAGAAAAGAAAAGGAGTTGTTTTGTAGTCATGTCCTAGGATGACAGCACTACTCCTCCATAGATACTGTACTATACAGTAAGGCGGATACAATTTTTTTTCTTCCCCTTCCAGCAAAACACAATGATCACTGCTTGCAGCTGTAGCCGCAGCTAGTGATTGCATGTAAAAAATGGGACAGGTCGCTTGTGCTGAAGTCGATTGATAGATTGACTTCAGTACAACCAGCCTGCCCGTAGATGGATCGAATTTGGGCAGGTCCCTGCTGAACCGTTCAAAATTCGATCCATCTATGGCTGGCCTAAGTGAGTGTTGTTACCCTAGTACAGGAAGTGTATAGACAGTGTCTACAAAGAGGATTTTTTTTGTGTGATAATTTAGTTGGTCTGCCCAGGCTGGGAAGGGGTTTATTGGGTCTGGACTCTTTTTCTGGGCTTTTTGGGCCCTGCCTTCCTTCCCTGTGCATTTTCAAACAGGGGGAAGGCCGGGTCCCAGGGAGAGCCTGTACATCGGATGCTGAGAAAGGGCTGCTGCATCATTTAGTTCAATGAGATACTAGAGCTTTGGAGGACACCAGTTATGGACTACACCTCTTAAGGTATGCCTGAGCAGCCTCAGCTTAGTCAGTTGGGGTTAGAACTGCATGACACTTGTATAGCCATGAGCCACTTCTCAGTAAAGTTTTTAAAACATTTTAAGCCCGGTCTGAAGTTATTCAAAGGGGAGCATGATGGTACACGGCATTATGAATGAATTGGGCCTGTGAAGCACACATGGGTTACGAAGCAAGGCCACTATGAAAGGTTTATTTGGCAGAAGAGTGGACTTGGAGAGCAGTTGCTATGGGTAACCATTAACTGGTGGGAAGGGTATAGCACCTAAGGTGACAGGTCCTCCGGCAGTGAGGGGGTTGTTGAACTGGCTCCCTCCCTGGGGTCGATTCCCCTCCAAAGTATCTGGGACCAAACTCAGTACAGAGACCCCACAAAACTAGCCGCGTGATATGGGAATGTGAAGGATTTAAGTGAGAGCATACATGAGGTCTGCGCTATTGCTTAGCAGGACCCCATTCTGTAACTGGGAGTGAGGTGGCAGAGGTATGCTGGACTGGTGGAGAGGGCATGGGTTCAGCAGTGTCCCTCCTAAATGCAACATACATCGAGGAAGGTGTGTAGTGACATGGAATGGAATCTTCACAGAGAAACTCATTATATCACACTACTGCACACAGTGTACTGTTTATCTCTAAGCCAGGGCACCACCATAATGTTGACTGTCACATGAACGTAGCCCCGTCTGGTTCCAGGCATTGATGATCATGTACATGAGGTACCCCACATGTAATAGGCTTAATTGACAAGGTACGCCCATAAGTGTGTTATTGGCAGGATCACCAGATTAAAATAAAGTAAAAAAGCTTGAGAAAAGAAAACTTATGAAGCCGCCACATCTAAGGACCGGTGAGCTAAAAAATATATTACATTTTTTCTTTTAGTTGAAATGCACTCTAAACTGGTAGCTCCCCAACTTTATGACATTACAAAAATGCTCCTTCATTTCCATGTTTCTTTAACAATAGCCACTATAGGTGAAGTATCTGACTTGTGCAGACCACAGCTGTGTTGCAGCACCTCAGCTTAGTAGACAAGGCTGTGGCACAACACCATGACTGACTAACATTCTTCTCAATGCATTTCCTAAGAAACCTGAGCGTATGTAAGTCCACTACATTGCCAGTTCCATCTTGAAATATAAAGTGTGGATGTGCAGCTCCCAAAATTAGACATGCAATGCTATGGCATCTTCCAACCACTAATGATTACAGCCAAAAAACGCACTAAGCTGAGTATATAGGATAGCATAAAGTGACCACGTGCTACAGAGTCTGTCGGCCTTGATCCTGCAGACATTGTCCTCATTAATGCCATCTGAGAGTGGGCTCTCATACTTAAGAGGGTACTGATGACATCACCAGCATGGGAAACTCAAAATACAAGCCCTGATTCTGCCCACTAGGCCTACTGAAGAGCTATTTTTTCTGCTAGCCTGATAAACTTGTGTTCAAACATCCAGTTAGACCATAGGGATTTGAAGGAAGCCTGTGCTGATTAAGTATTTAGGCTATCATTGCTGTCTTCTTTCTCTGGGGATGCTAGTTCCCCAACTGTGATACAAATCAATGGTTTTGGCACTTTTTGAGTCACCAACCCGGGACAAGAATACTGATCAAGAGCCCTGACTTCCTGGCTTTCACTATCATTATCTAGCTATTTGTTATAAAGCAGTAAACGCTGCTCACTTTGCAAAGTGAGAGTGGGTAAATAAGTTAAAGCTGTGTTTACTTTTAATACCCAATCACATGAGAGGAAATTACTTTTAAAAAACTGTTTTGCTAGCATGTGATTGGGTAATCAAATTCACTTTGCGAAGTGAACAGCCTCCATTCCAGGATTTCTCAACCTTTTTACCCCAGTAGAACCTTTTAAAAATGTTTTCCAGGTCAAAGGAAAAAACAATTCTTTAGGGGTCAGTGAAAAAAATGTGCCTTACATTGGTGGTCAGTGGGCAGAATGCCCCCCTTACAGACAGCTAAACAGTGCCATGTTTCTTCCTCTGCCAAGTGGCTTCCTGATGAACCACAACTGTCTCCCCATGCACATTTTTGCAAGTTCACGCTGCACTTTGTGAATAGTCCTGCAGCCTCCTGGAACATGTGACATGTTCCAGGAGGCTGCTGGGCAAATGACATCATCATTGTCTACGCTCGCGAAAGTGGGAATGGTTACCGATAAATATCGGTACCCATTTCCCCCCCAAAAAAAACTGTAACTGGGGGGGGGGTGGAGGCAGTGAACCAGTGAGATGTCACTTTTTGAGTAAAGTTCCACCTAAAAGGTCATTCTCCCTGACAACACTGCCATGCACTTTGCTGCATATTTTTTCAATGTGGCAAAATAAGGAACAAAATAGCAACTGTTTCCATTATATTCTTTATTCTAGTGCAGCGATAAAAAAAAGTTCACAGCATTTTCCTGACTTTTTATGCCCCACTAATGTCAATAAAAAATGTACAATGGCAGGTTTGGATATGTCCCATAGTCTTACAACTAGAGATGGGCCGAACGCCCCCCTGTTCGGTTCGCACCAGAACACCCAAACAGAGAAAATGTTCTGACCTGAATGGCGAACCCCGGAGCATAATAACAAACCCCATTAAAGTCCATGGGAGCCGAACTTGAAAAATGAAAAAGTTCCCATTTTGAAGGCTTATATGCAATTGGCCATAAAAAGTGTATGGGGACATGTATCATTGCAAACATTTTTTTTAAAACAATCGTATTTAAAGGAGCAGTGATTTTAATGATGCTTAAAGTGCAATCATAAAAATGAAAAATCAATTTCAATATAGTGCCCGGGGGGTCCCCTTAGTCTGCCTGTAAAGTGGCGCATCTGTAGCATATATAGAACATGCTGCAGCAAAAATGACATTTCTAAAGAAAGAAAATCACATTTAAATTGACTCGCAGTTGCAATTGCTGGCACCCGCTATTAAAAAAAAAAAAAAGAAAGAAAAAAAGTCAAAATAAAAAAAAGAAGCAGCGTGTGGTTAAACCAAAATTCATACCAGACCCTTATCCGAGCATGCAGCCTGGTAGGTAAGGAAAGGGAGGGGACAAGAGAGCGCCCCCCCTCCTGAACCATACCAGGTCTCATGCCCTCAACATGGGGGGGTGCTTTGGGGTGGGGGGGCTCTGCTCCCTCCACCCCAAAGCATCTTGTCCCCATGTTGATGAGGACAAGGGTCTCTTCCCCACAACCCTGGACTGTGGTTGTGGGGGTCTGCGGGCAGTGGGCTTATCGCTCACGCGTCTCCCACCTTTCCTGACCTACCAGGCTGCATGCTTGGATAAAGGTCTGGTATGGATTTAGGGGGGACCCCTAATGATTTGTGTGGCAAACATTTTTTTATTATTCAGCTGTCAGCAGGGAAGCCCATTGACAGCTGATGACTCATAGATTGTTAAGGAATGCCGTGGCCGGCTTCCCGGCCCTGCTCCTTAACAACCAGCTTATAATGTGCCCTGATTGGGCAAAGCTTTGCCCAATCAGGGCGCATAATGCACTGTGCAGCACACAGTGTGTTACAGGGCATTCGGCGGGGCAAAAACCCACTGAACACCCTGCAAATTTGGGTGTGCCCCGAACAGGACGAACAGCTGTTTGGCCCAAACTCATGCTCTGGTCGAACCGATCACCCAACATTACTTACAACATATAAAAATGCTCACAATGAATATTTTAAAAAAGATTTAGAGCAAGATGACATGTCGCCTGGTGCAGACAACACATATCAAAATATATACCAACTCTATTGCTCGCCGCTGAATTTTGGTCAGACTGTACCTGTAAAAGGTCCATCCATTAAGAATAGTAGGCTGGAATGATTTACTGACTATGCAAGATTAGCAACTTGGTGGACAGTTAAACATTCATCTGATAGGTCTGATTTTGTTTTTATTATTACTTAAATTGTTACTAAACCCACAACGGTAAAATCAGTCTGTATAGGCAGTAAAGCATGCTTGTTATACTCACTGTGGAACCTAAGGGGTTAATCCTTCGAATTGTGTAAAAAGGCTGTTTTCTCTGATCCTCTCCTTCTTCTACTGTCTCTAATACATTTCCTGATAAGACAGAGCCTTCAAAGTCACTCTGCACATGTTCAGTTTGGTGTGTATTGCTTTTTTTTTTTCTTGGAAGAGTGCATGTGATCGGCATAGGGCCAATCAGCACTGCCCAGACAGAGGGCCAGGGGACCTGCAGCCTCATAGGACAGTCAAAGGAGAATTAAAACTCCTACAAGCTTTAACCAGACACCGATAGAAGTCACAAGACTGCTTTATACTACTGATTATAAAAGGTATTTAGCAGTTTATATTTACTAAAATAATTGCATTTCATTTTCCATGCTCTGTATACTGTGAGAGACCAGATATAGTGAATGCAGGGTCCTGGGTTTAGTAACACTTTAAGCTGGGTGCAATAAGCACAGATTCAGTGTATCAAGGAAAAACCAATATCACCTCCCACCTACTGTGTTACCTAAGTATGTGGTGGAGTGGAGTAAAGAAGAGTGGTCTTTTCTTCCTCTAGTCCCACTCCTGGAGTGTCTAATTTACTTATTGTTATCCTTATAATGGCAGACAAAACACACAATGCTCCACGGCAGTGATAAAATAAACACAGCTTCACAGCAATGTTGAGAGCCCTCCAGTAAGTGCTCAGCAAGCGCTAACACAATGCTCCCTGACCTATGGGAGCCTCATGAATATACAATACTGGCAGATTGTTACCAAGAGATGCTAGATTTAGACTGTCACTCTATAGTATACATGTCCCCTCATGTAGTTTATTTATACAGAGCCACAATATAAAACAACGGAAAAGGGCCAGACTACATGGGCAGTTTTTGATCACGGTATTACGCAATAGAAAATTCCCATAATTAAAGACAAATCTAGTTGATGTGACTGATGCTGATATCTGAATGACTATGAGTGATCCTGTGAGTCACGTAAGTTTTATTCTTGTTGAGCACCACCAATGATTAAGGACATTTTTGGTCTATTTTCCTTTAAATTAATATAAGCCTTTACTAAATGACAATTTGTTTACCAAAGCATTGTGTATTATGAATAGGGGTGAGCAGGCTTCCTGGATTCAATTTGCGGGTTTGAATCCTCCATGAAGTCCACCAAACACAACCTAACATCAAACCCCATTGGATCCTGAAACAAAATCATTCATATTCATTTTCAAGTCTAACAGGCAAGCTATGGTCAAAATAGGGAACATGGGGAGCTGGGCACTGGCATGGGGGACATTTACCCCTTTGTATGTATCCCTGGCATCCCTTGAAGAGGGTCTAAATGCCAGGGGGGTTGAGGCAGACTTCCTGATCATGTGACCACTGTTATTGGCTGTTACAGTGGTCACATGATCAAGAGCCCATCCTGCTTTCACCCTAACATAACGAGAGACTGAGAGCTGTGTATGACTGTGCTGGGAGCAAGCAGTGAACAGGCTTTCAAAGCTCGGCCATCCATGACCACATACATGCAGCGAATGGGCGTTAAAGTATACTCACCTTGCTGCCACACATATGCGAAACAATTTTAGCAAAGCAGAAAATGTTTTTTCTAAATACTGTATGGCAGGGAGAGGGTCCTTTTCATGGGCTATATCGGGGGTCAGCAACCTGTAGATCGAGATCTACCAGTAGAACGCTGCCAGGTGACTGGTAGATCTGTAGAAGGGAGCAAGAGCCACATAAGCCAATGCCTCCTCTGTAGTGCTGGCTCCTGTCCCATGCAGAGTGATACCAACTGCACTGCACCTCTTATCCCGGCTAGCAGTCTCCAGAGTGGTGCCAGCAGCAGGAAAGAAGAGATCTTCAGGTCAGTATGAAGCAAAACATTGGGCATAATGGTGTAGGGCTGCCATTTACACTGATGCAGATACACTGCGCTGCACCCACGGTGCAGATAAATTGCAGCACATCAGTGTCCAGTAAGGGTTCATTTACATTTGCAGTTGGGGGGGTGGTAAAACCCCATTGTTAAGCTGTGTTTTTATCATCACTGCCACCACCTGCACCCCCTTTAGCTGTAGTGGCCAAGGATGTACACAAGTCACAGCAGCAGAAGGAGTTATACACCCTGTCATTGTTGGTGGGTGTAGCATCTGCCAAGCATGACCTATTCAAGTGAATGAGGCCCCCCAACTTTACGTGTGAATGAGCCCTAAGCATGCCACTGCCAAATGCAACTAAGGGCTCATTCACAAGTGCAGCAGGCACTGCTGCTCCTCTTAAAGCGATCCAAGTGTGTTTGACAGGTAGTGGAGGTGGTGGCGATATGTTGCCTCCTCATCACCTGATTTAAACCCACGATTGCCGTGCAATGCACACAATTGCAACACAATTTCGAGGTTTAAATCAGGTGTGAGGAGGATACACTGTGCCCGGTGATCTTTGAATTCTCCCACATTGTTCAAGTAGATCTCCACCTCTTTCAGGTTGTTTACCCCTGGGCTATATGGAGAAAAACACTAATGCTTTAAATGACATGTTTGGAAGATGCCTTTAAGATGTCATGTTACTGAACAGTATCATTTTTACGCACAGCTTCAGCAACACTGAATTAAGCCATCGCATATTTTAAAGATATAATTGATTTTTTTTTTTTTAAATTTACGTTTAGTTTGGGTTAAATACAACAGAAGCGCTCCAATCTGATTAATTTCAACTTGAAAAAGAAAGGTTTTAATTGGTAATTTTCAACTATGATCCTTTATTATTTATTAAGCAGTAATAAGCCTGACATGAACAGTGGAAGCCAGTGGCATACAATGGGGAGTACGGGGGTGCGGTGTGCACTTGGTGTGGACACACAGAGGGATGCCGTGGTTGCCTGACCTTTAACTTTTTGTGTTGTGATGGTTTCTCACATTGAGCTCCTGCATATCATCACACTGAGAGTGTAGTGAGGGGGATCCATTTGTTATGGGGGTCTGTGCGGGGGAGGGGATGATCTGTACTAAGAGGTCTG
>BLSH010530744.1:990738-1003797 GCA_018402905.1 Glandirana rugosa
TATCTAGATATGTCCCTACTAGATGATGTGCTCGGTACAGATGATATCTAGATATGTCCCTACTAGATGATATCTCCAGGACCTGTGTAGATCTATAGTAGACAGGACCTCTATAGTAGATCATCCCTGTATAGATCTATAGTAGACATGGCTCGTGTAGTAGATCATCCCTGTATAGATCTATAGTAGACAGGACCTCTATAGTAGATCATCCCTGTGTAGATCTATAGTAGACATGGCTCGTGTAGTAGATCATCCCTGTATAGATCTATAGTAGACATGGCTCCTGTATTAGATCATCCCTGTGTAGATCTATAGTAGACAGGACCTCTATAGTAGATCATCCCTGTATAGATCTATAGTAGACATGGCTCGTGTAGTAGATCATCCCTGTATAGATCTATAGTAGACATGGCTCGTGTAGTAGATCATCCCTGTATAGATCTATAGTAGACATGGCTCCTGTATTAGATCATCCCTGTGTAGATCTATAGTAGACATGGCTCGTGTAGTAGATCATCCCTGTGTAGATCTATAGTAGCAGGCAGGGGCGTAACGATAGGGGTTGCAGGGGTTGCGATTGCAACCGGGCCCCATGCTCCAGGGGGCCCACTGGATAGGAGTGATGGCGAGGGTGGCATTTAGAAGTTTTATTTATTCCATTTTCCTCCTAATGCAGGAGATTGGTTCCTCTATATGCTGTCCCTGCCGCCCCTCCTATCCAGTTTACTTGTCTTCTGCTGCTCCCAGGGCCCCGCTGCAGGACCGTAATAAAGGGACCCGTGATAGGAGTAAAGGGCCCCAGGATCAGCAAGAAGAGGGAAGGGCCCTGGCCAGAGGTCAGGGGGGGCCCTTCCTAATTTCTTGCACCCGGGCCCTGAAGGTTCTAGTTACGCCTCTGGTAGCAGGCATAACTCCTGTGTATAGGGTATTAGGTAGGATGTGCCCCTGGCTGGTATCCTCCTCAGCTCCAGCTGCTCTCCGCTGTGTGAGTGATGAGAGTGATGCTGAGACAGCTGGGAGAGGGTTAATTGCTCAGCCAGTGGGAAGTGTCGGGTGCAGGCAGGCGGCCAATGAGAGGATGGATGTGGAGGAAGCCCCTCCCCCCCGGGGGACTCATTCATGCTGTGGGTTGATGCTGTCTCAGTGCATACAGAGGGTTAGAGGATCCAGGGTCACCCTACTACTGCTGCTGCTGCTGGTGTGGAGCAGGTGACAAGGGGGGCAGGAGGCTGTATGTGGAGGACACTGGGACCTCCCCAAATTCTGTGTGCCAGCTCTCCATGTTTGGGCTCCAGGACACTTTAATAAGAGGAGGACCTGTCCTGAGAGACAAAGCCCTGACAGCTGGCATGGATCCTGTCCGCTCCTGGGTGAGGAATGTTGGAGTTGTGGATGCCAAGGTGGCCGCTCAGAGGTAAGAGGGGCAGTGCTGGGGCACGGGGGAGGGCGATCTACAAAGCAAGACAACTTTCTTACTCCGGGTAAGGGTAGGGATGCCCAGGACAGGGGTGAGGGCTTTGCCCGGACATGGAGGATTTATCCAGGGGTGGCACACAAAGGGCACCGCGGAGCTGAACCCTACCGTGTGTACATGCTGGGACTTGTAGTTCCCATTACAGGACTGCACAGAGCAACTGTTATAGAAGAGCGCCGTATAGATTACAGAGGGACATATGTGCACCCAATTCACACATCTGTTCCATCACCAGAGGCACTACAACCCCCATCCCGACACACACACAACGATCCCAACTTTATCCTCATCATCAGACCCAGTGCCAGGACTGACCGACAAATATCGCCACTCTCCAGTCTATAACAGGACTTCTTAATTGGAGAAACCATCTCTATTGGAAAAGTATTATCTGTAGGAGTGAGAGCTATATTAAGTATGATTTATATTAGGAGAATGTGATCTATAAGATTTATATTAGAAGAGTGTGATCTATAAGATTTATATCAGAAGAGTGTGATCTATATGATTTATATTAGAAGAGTGTGATCTATAAGATTTATATTAGAAGAGTGTGATCTATAAGATTTATATTAGAAGAGTGTGATCTATAAGATCTATATTAGAAGAATGTGATCTATAAGATCTATATTAGAAGAGTGTGATCTATAAGATCTATATTAGAAGAGTGTGATCTATAAGATTTATATTAGAAGAGTGTGATCTATAAGATCTATATTAGAAGAGTGTGATCTATAAGATCTATATTAGAAGAGTGTGATCTATAAGATTTATATTAGAGGCTTATGGTCTACAATCTCTATTAGGGGATTATGATCTATTAGATATATATTCGAGAAGTGTGGTCTATACTTTCTCTATTAGGGGATTATTATCTAAATGATCTATGTTAGAGGAGTATGATCGATATGGTCTACAATAGAGGAGTGTGATCTATATGATCAATAGAAGTGGAGTATGATCTATGTTAGGGAGTATGATCTAAAAGATCTCTAATAGAGGAGTAGGATCTATATTAGAGGGGTATGGCCTATAGATCTCTAGAGGGGTGTGATCCATAACAGAGGAATAAAGTCTATATTGGAGAAACAGGATCTACATGATCAGTGTTAAAGCAGTATGATCTGTATTAATGTGATCTATAAGAGGATTGTAATTAAGATCTATATTCGAGATGTGTGATCTATAAGATCTATACTAGAGGGGTTTGATGCATATGATCTGTATTAGAGGAGTGTGAACTATAAGATCTGTATTAGAGGATTATAATTAGGATCTATATTAGAGAAGTGTGATCTATAAGATCTATATTAGAGAAGTGTGATCTATAAGATCTATATTAGAGAAGTGTGATCTATAAGATCTATATTAGAGAAGTGTGATCTATAAGATCTGTATAGAGAAGTGTGATCTATAAGATCTATATTAGAGGAATTTGATCTATTCTATACGATCAATAGCGGAGTGTGATCTATAAATTCTGCATTAGGGGAGTGTGACCTATTAGATCTATATTAGAGGAGTGTGATCTATATATTTGAGGAATTTGATCTATAAGATCTGTATTAGAGGAGTGTGATCTATAAGATTTATATTAGAGGATTGAAATCTTTAAGATCTAGATTAGCGGAGTGTGATCTATATATTTGAGGAGTTTGATGATTAAGATCTGTATTATAGGAGTATGATCTATAAGATCTGTATTATAGGAGTATGATCTATAAGATCTGTATTATAGGAGTATGATCTATAAGATCTGTATTATAGGAGTATGATCTATAAGATGTGTATTATAGGAGTATGATCTATAAGATGTGTATTATAGGAGTATGATCTATAAGATCTGTATTATAGGAGTATGATCTATAAGATGTGTATTATAGGAGTATGATCTATAAGATCTGTATTAGAGGAGTATAATCTATAAGATCTGTATTAGAGGAGTATAATCTATAAGATCTGTATTAGAGGAGTATAATCTATAAGATCTGTATTATAGGAGTATGATCTATAAGATCTGTATTAGAGCAATATGATGTATTGGAGGAGTATGATATACATTGGATTAATGTGCATAGACCTGTCAGTGACATGCAAAGTTCGTTCTGTCCTCATTCTGTACTCCGGATAACACTGCGCAGAGACACGAAGCTCATCCGAAATGTCCCAACTCCATGATATCAGGCAATGTCTTTATGTAGAAATACAATAAGATTCGTTCCGACATTTATCTAACAAGCAGACTGACATATTAGAAGTGTTTAAAAGAAAAATCTAAAACGAAAAAAGTTTAAAGTAGCAAACATAGGAAAGAAAAACACAATTTATAAACTTTTATAATTGTAGAAAGGAGGATATATATATATATAGATATTGTAAATATATATCGTCCTGTACAGATGCATGTATATCACATGGTCCATATTACACAAGGCAATTGAATGAACAATGTGAAGTTCTATGTTAGATTTGTATGCAGGGAAAGTAATAAGACGGGGCTGTAATGCCTATACGGAGGATATCGGTCTGTAGTTACAAAACACGTCGTTTTTAGTATTAGATTATCTTTTAGCATAAAAGTCCCAAGTAATATAAAATGCCTTAAAATAATAATTAGATAAAAGAAGTTGAGGATAATGATGTGCCGGTAATTGGAAGTGAGGGGCGATCCTCGCCGTGCACCCCAATACACATTATACACACCGATTATTATTTGTTTTTTATTATTGCAGTTATTATTATTATTATTATTATTATTATTATTCTCATACAACACATATTCATTGTTAGGGGGAGTGCTAAGTCAAGCTGACATATTTATTTTGTCAGATTAGTAGTATGGGGTGAATGTAAAGTAGCTGAACAAAGATATGAATCATTTCCTAAGTTCAGGCTCTCCTCACCCATGAAATGATGCCAGGGTGCTTTTAGTGCTTTTTAACCGTTTTAAGTAAATATCAGTTTGCCAATAGCACAGAAGTAGCGCAGCAATGCGAATATATACTATATATGTCTCTCAGTTTCTTTATTGTATGAACATAAATAAGAAGCATGCTGCTAAAGTTAATATCATATGGCATATAAACACTCCTATCATCTTGTGTGCAGAATGCAGGGCGATCTCCCAATCTGTACATTGCACCCTGTGTAAGGTAACATTAGTACTAGGGATGTGCTATATGGCAGTGGACTGTCTGTAGAATAGGACATCTATGCATCCAGAACTCTATGATGATGCAATGGAATTAGAAAATCAAGTCACCTTTTGCAATGCTGAAAACACAGCACCATGGTATATGTTACCAACAGCAATCAGCTATAAGATCTACTTTTGTTCAGTATTTATGACACAATCCATGTGCTCTCCTGGCAGTGTCCATATCACTATTGATTTACTATTTTTATAATTACTCAGCTGAAGCTTGCAGTGAGTGCCAGCGATCTAACCCTGGCACTATCCTCAGATGGTAGGGCATTGAATATGTATCAATGCTTTCTACAGTGGACTGCAGTTCTTAAAAATATAGCCTTGTCATATAAAGTGTTGCCAACAGATTATTATATGGGAATCTAGCGCAAGTAGCTATTTGCCTATTACATACTAAATATTGTCACTGTGCAGTTAGCTGGTAAAATACAGTTCCTGGCTGCTTATTATATATATTATATGTGTTGCTCCTTGAAAACCATGTTGGTTTACAATTGTCCTGCAAGCTGGGATTTCAGTGACCCATTGAATATTTGAGGGACAAAAACACCAGCCTGGCCACCATAAGCACTTCTAGAGCCCATCTGGGGTACTTTGTAAAACTGTTTGCTACTTCTAATTTTAAAACTAGACAAAACATCTGTATATACCTAATTCTGTACTTGTCAAAATGTACTATTTCAGGAGGACTTTTCAAAAATGTTTTTTGTTTGGAGCAGTGAAGGAATATATATTTTCAAATTATTGGGGTGGCAATTGGTCAGCCTGCATGACATATAATTACATAACTTGATGATGGCCTTGTTTTTGTGCCATGTTTCTATCTATCTATCTATCTATCTATCTATCTATCTATCTATCTATCTATCTATCTATCTATCTATCTATCTATCTATCTGTCTATCTATCTATTATATATATATATATATATATATATATTTGTTTTTCTAAATGATCATTAATACAGCTGTGCCTTGTGGCCTGGCATCTGACCAGCAGCAGGGCACATATCAGTAGGGTGGCAGCAAGTCTGCAATGCATATCATTTAATCTTCTGCTATGTCCCTTACAGTGGGGTGGCAGTGTCCCGGGCACACTTTGAAAAGCAACCACCATCCAACCTGCGGAAATCAAACTTCTTCCACTTTGTGCTGGCATTGTACGACCGACAGGGACAGCCCATAGAGATAGAGCGGACTGCGTTTGTGGACTTTGTAGAGAAAGACAAGGTAAGTTCTGAATATTTATTATTTGGGACATACAGTTCACTGTAATTTTATTAGATAAAGAAACATATGTAGTATGTACTTATCTTATACACAATGGTATACTGTCACAATATATATGGTATATATGGTACACAGTAATGTTATGTGGTATAAAGAGTATGGATTTCTATATAATGTTATATTTACCAAGCATTTACATTATATGCAGTGTTATGAGGATGAGTTTATAGAATCATGTGAATATAGTGTAGACAGTAAACATCATATATCATAAAGTTTCTGCAGTGTACAGAGGATGCGAATATCTGTTATGCCCATTGCTGTGTGTGATTTACAGAGAGTTCTAAGGGGAGTACAGTAGGATGGATTGTTTATTACATTACATTAGATTCCAGGCAATCGTGGTTCATGAATTGTATAATTCTCTGCAGCTAAGCTAAAAAAAATGGGAGGCAAAAACAAAAATTTGCAGTATACTGATTTGCCTTTGTGATTTTTTTCACTGAACTATATTGTGAGTATATATTATTATGAGTAGTATTATACATGGTACACAGAGAGAATATAAGTTAGATAATATACAGTGTTATAAATAGTTTACAGCTGGGTGATGAGTTTAAATTAAATGCATAGTAGCATATGGTGTACAAGGCAGGTATATGCTTTATATTATTTATGGTGTTGAATTTGGTATACAGTCATATGATGGTTTACGCTCTATACTGTGTTATCTAGGGTGTGCATAGCAGATGTAGTGCAGTTGCGCAATGAATTGATGTTATATACAATTTTACTTGGTGCAATCACAGTTTTGATCAAGTATATTGTTGTGTGATGTACAGTCAAAGGATGAGTTCATTACATAATTTATTGTTCTAGTTGTCGTTAAATGAGTGTTGGCTTGCAGCATTATAAACAATGTTGTACATAGAAACTTTATGTTATGATCCTACAGTTGTAGTGTGACTTTACCTGTAAATTGCACAGTGTTCTGGTTTTCTGGTTATATACATGTTGGATGTAATAATGTGAGTTCCACACATGTGTATAGGTATGATGTGTGTGTGTATGTGTCCAGGTATCCAGCATGTGTTTTGACTCTCCGGGCCACACTGTCCCTGCTGAATTGTGTCCGTCAATTTGCCCCCCCCCCCATACATATGGGGACACTTTTCAAAATTTTGAGCATTTCTTCCATCAACTGCAATGAGTATTAATGAAAATATTATCTTTAAAGTGACTCATCCAATAGGATCAGTCATTGTATGGAGATACGGGCAACAGTTAAGCAATAATCCAATGTTACCATATATGTATGGATTGGCCATACATGGTCAATCTAATGTGCCCAATTCAAACATCATTTGTCTTGAGGTTAATGACCAACAGGACTTCCCATGGGGGCTATAATGATCACTTCCGATCAACTTTAGAGAAAAGAGAATGAATAGTTCATTGCGCATGCACCCAATTTTGCCCATATCTGCCCATCAATGGCTGGCCTTAAATAAACTGTCCCTGTATCTGAGTTTCCCAAAAAAAAATCTGAACTGAGAGAATCCTTCTGAAATGGTTGATGAACATTACAAAATCTGACTTGGTGATTTCATCGTAGGATACTATCACTGAAATATTATAAGGGTCCCAATGAACAGGCATGAGAAGTGGAAATCTATTGGAAATAGGCACTGGGGTTGATTTACTAAAATTTGTGAGTGCAAAATCTGGTGCAGTTCTGCATAGAAACCAATCAGCTTCCAGGTTTTATTGTCAAAGCTTAATTGAACAAGCTAAAATTAGAAGCTGATTTGGTTTCTATGCACAGCTGCACCAGATTTTGCACTCTCCAGTTTTAGTAACTCAATCCCAGTATTTCACTTTGAAAAATGTGCACTCACCACATTTATTGTATAATATGTTTGAATCAACACCTAACTCTCCAGGCCTTATACTTCTCACTAGACAGTGCTTCATGCAGTCTGTATGGTAATATTGGGACTTGTAGCATTATAGGTGTTGGGAGGCCATGACTATCTCCATATTCCCCATCCTTTCCTCTATTAAGTGAAGATATCACACAGCCCTGGCTCCCTGTGACAGCTCCTTATACATCTGCCTATTATTGACCCTCATTTCTGTAGTGTCTGTTGTCCAGTGTCCAGTCTGATGGGATACATAAGCATATTGATTGTGAGTATGGTGTCCAGTATTCATTACCAAATAATGACTGGGTGGAAGGCACTAATTTGGTAGGAGCTATTGATTACCGTGTCCTCATTTCAAAGCAGGGATTAAAAATGATTAATGAGATAATTTTACCAGTAACTGAGCACCAAGTGTTGTTTTATGATAAAATGGTATGTTCAGCTGATTGACCGTGAAACATTGACTGGGGGAAATAGTAGATTTATTACATTTGTGATCCTTTTAACTAGCGTGACTTTAAAACAATGTTTTTTTTTAATACAATGCTAGTTAAAAGAAATGAATCTCTTATCTTCCTAAACATTTACATATATGTATATACAGTATATACTGCATATCCATATATATACACATATCCATAAATAAATACTGTATACTATATATAGATCTCTCTCTCTCTCCCTCTCTCTCTCTCTCTATATATATATTATGTGTACATTTGTGTACATTTCTTAAATTAGGGTATTTTCCCCTCTACCAGCTACAATCCTACTTTAGAGAAAAATGGTCAGTAGGTTTTAGCTATAAAAATATAATTTGTATGTCATTATTAAGGATCTAATGCTTGTATGGATAAAATAGGAAGGCCTTTATATATTTAGTATACTTAATTTATAACATAGGCTGAAAAATAACCTGAAAATATAATGGTATAATTAGCCAGCATCTGTTTTGTAGAGAAAATTAACCTTAACTATACAGTATATAATTGCCATGATAAAATGTATTTTTACCTTAAAGCATTTAATTTTTCTGTTTTTGTGTTTGATAGAACTGCTACCTAAGACAGTTGTCATCCTAGAAATAATGCTTTTATTGTATAGTATATTAGCTCTTTCATGAGAGATGTAGTTTGAGTTGAGTGCCATGAACAAATGATATAAAATGTATACATTAAAATATAACATGACTTTTATCTCTAAGGAACTGAGCACTGAGAAGACCAATAACGGCACACACTACCGACTGCAGCTCCTCTACAGCAATGGTAAGCCCATTCAGATATACTGGATACTTGGATACTTTTTCATGAATGGACCCCTTGTGTGTATGGGACAATACGTAGTATTAACATTGATTTGATATTATACCGCCCTGTGGCAGACTGTAAAATATTTATTTCTTAATGTGGCAATGATAAAAAAAGCTGGTTGTCTTGTATTTTGCAGAGTAGAGAGAGGTACAATAGCAAAAAAATGAATGGCTGGCTACATCAGAACTATAAGTCTCAGCGTGCACTGCACAGATAAAGACTTGTAGTGTAGCAACAGCTAGTTTTCGGGGGCACAGAGTCAAACTAGATAACTGAGTTATTAATTATGCTTGTATATGCCTTTATACCTATGTATGTAACAACCTTATTTTATAAGTGTCTTACATAAGAACTGTCTGTTCTTCCTCCACAACAGCCTATCAGATTAAATTTCCGCCACAGAGATGAATCTGATTGGCTGCTACATATAGTTTTCCTTATTTTATAACACACTCAAGCATTGTGTTGTCTGTGTAAGTGGTACTGGCTACTTTTCTTGCCCGTCCTCTGCTATGTAAACTTGCATACATGTATACAATTTGTAGCACACAATGATTATATCTGGCCCGGAGCAGTGATCGACCAGGTACACTTATTCTGTACTGAATGAGTTTAATAAATACATTTAATAATTTCCAAAATTTCCCTTTGGGATTAATAAAGTATTCTGTATTCTGTATGAGATTAAATTACTAAAGGCAAATGGGCAATTTACAAGCAAGGGATTTTTTTTTCTTAGCTTAGTAAATGTGGTAAAAATTCACTTTGCAAAGAATATCCAGTCATATGCAGGGTAAATAAAAAAAGTCGTTTTGCTTTAATGTGATTGGATGATGGAAGTCAGCAGAGTTTCTCTTCGTTCACTAAGCTAAAGGAAAATTCCCTTGCAAAGTGAACATCTGTTTGCCTCTAGTAAACGGACCCTGATCTCTCAACGGAAGACACACTCCCTAACTCACTGGCATTGTGTATAAAAGCATAATTAAATCTGTATAATATAGTAAGGAAATGGCAAATATGTAAAAAACTGCCAAGCTGACATCCAGCGATTTAATTTGTTTTTAGCTTTCATACGGAGATCTGGGCCTAGAGGGCAACTGGCAAGCTTTTTTGGGGGGAAGAAGGGAGAAGGATAACCTTTTTTTAATAGTTTTTTTTTTCCTGTGTTATTTTAGAAAGAACAAAATTTTAAATGTACATTATACCCTACATAGAGTGCACTGCACATTGGTGTCATGTAATGTATACATAGCTTTTCAGCCACAACCGTCTTTGGTCAATTCGGGAGGTACAATAAAAGTGCTTGTAGGGGCAGCACAAGCAAAGTCTGCCCATGATTATTTAACGTTGTTTTGTCCTACATAAGTTACCTAAATTAAATTCTATATCGGGGAGCTTCTTATGGATTTTGTCGAATAAAGATAGAAAACTTCAACAGAAATAAAAAAATGGAGAAGTTAATTGTGGAAGCACAATGGTCCAGCACAGCCTCTTGTGCTACCGGCATATAACTGGAACAGGCAAGCAGTGAGGAATGTTAGGTGGATCCCTTTTTTCAGTGTCGAGATTTTGCCCAAGTATAGTTACCAGGAACCTAATGTGTGCTTTAAGCACACATTAGGTAACATATCAATATAATTAAGTTAGTGTTATGGTAAAGGTTAATGGTAAGGTTGGTGTTGAAGTACAAAGGTTAAGACTAAGGGTGAGGATTATTATTACGTTTATAAATTAGGGGGGTAGGTGTCTGCTTAGGTCTTAGGGCTAAGGGTAAGGTTAATGGTTAAGGTTAGAGTGAGGTTATGAGTTAAGTGTTAGGGTCAGATTAAGTATTCAGGTTTACATTTTAGAGTTAAGTTAAGGGTGAAGAATTAGGGAGTGGTTGAGTGTTACATTTAAGGGTTAAGTTAAGTTTTAAGGTTTGGATGAAGGGAAGGTTAAGGGTCAACCTAAAGGTTACGTTTAGGTTAGGAGTAAGGGCATGTGAGGAGACATTTTTTTTTCTAATTGTTTTTGGTACTAAAATACCAATGAGAACCAGCATACTGAAATTAGGTGCACTTCATAAATACTGAATCATGAGGTATTAGTTCTTATTTTATCAAAATATGCAAATTTGCCAGCTGTGTAACAAGTCATACAACAATGCGAGGTGTAATATATAGATAAGTAAAACATTATCACAGATGTTAGAGTCAGATTGAAAAAAGTTTGCTGTTGTCAGGTGCTGTCTCTGGTGAATAGGTGTGTATGTACATATTTAATAGGAAAAGACTGGCTCAGCTGAAATCAATGCAGCAGGCATTAGATATTCAGATTCATTATATAATTATTTCATTTTTGTTAGTTTACCATTGCATACTATAATTATTTTTGATCAAGACAAGAATTTATTTCTTGGCAAAAACAGTAAATGCAAAGATTTATTTTGAATTAGTTCACAAATCTGTTTTTTTTTTTTTTCACTTTTTATTTGCTATTTTACAAATACTTTCAAAAAATTCTGAATACAGGCAGACCCTGAATTACAAACATTCGACTTACAAAAGACTCCTACTTATAAACGTAGGGAGACAACAGGAAGTGAGAGGAAATCTCCCCCTAGCAAGGGAAATTCATTCACTTCTGTAAGAGTTATTATGGGAAAAAGGGGTCTCCACTGAAGCTTTATCACCAATCCTTGTTTCCACAACAACTCAAAATTTTCAAAAATCAACTGTCACAGGGGACAGAAAGTGAGATGAGATCTTCTGAATAGAGGCACAGACAGCAAAACAAATGTTACAGGGATGTTAACCCTTCCCTATGTTATCCAAAAAACTTTGGCTGGAGTTACACCTAAAAATGTATCTGTTCCTACTTACATACAAATTCAACGTAAGAACAAATCATATCTTGTTTGAAACCCGGGGAACTGCCTGTATGTAACATTTTAGCAAAGTTAGGTTACACATTTCAGAATGGAGGAAACCTGAGTTCCCGGAGGAATCCCCCACAGGCACAGAGAGAACAAATTTCAAAATTGTCTACTCCTTAAGTAAATAAACTTGAATTGGAGAGAGAAAAACAGAACGTAATTTCAGTGAGCCACTGAGAGATCCCTCAATGAATCTACAAATCTCTAAGTGCATGTAAATTCAAAATATATTTTGCGGCAAAGTTTCTTACCAGGAGATCCTGCCAGTGACTGCACTTCCTGTATCAAGTTGGCAACGCTAAATTACTGTATACAGTTAGGCATGTTTACTATAAGTTAAACACTGCAATAAAAACTCTTGAATAGTATATAATAATGTATATATATATATATATATATATATTTATTATTATTATATTATTATTATACAGGATTTATATAGCGCCAACAGTTTGCGCAGCGCTTTACAATATTAGGGCAGACAGTACAGTTACAATACAATTCAATACAGGAGGAATCAGAGGGCCCTGCTCATTAGAGCTTACAATCTAGGCGGGAGGGTCAAGTGATACGAATGGGCAATAACTGTGGGGGATGAGCTGATGAAGAAAATAAAAGTGCAGTTGTTAGGTGGCCATGGGATAGGCTTCCCTGAAGAGAAACGTTTTCAGGGATCGCCTGAAAGGGGATAGATTTGGGGACAGATTGGGGTAGGGAATTCCTGAGGATGGGAAAGGCTCGGGAGAAGTCTTGGAGGCGAGTATGAGAGGAGGTGATGAGGGAGCTGGAGAGCAGGAGGTCTTGGGAGGAATGAAGAGGGCGGTTAGGTTGGTATTTTGAGACTAGGCTGGTGATGTAGCTGGGAGCAGAGTTGTGGATGGCTTTGTAGCTGATTGTTAGTATTTTGAATTTAATTTGTTGGGCAAGTGGCAGCCAATGGAGGGAATGGCAGAGAGGGGTGGCAGACGCTGAAATGGTTTGTAAGGTGTA
>BLSH010530744.1:1012034-1025328 GCA_018402905.1 Glandirana rugosa
CTCTGGTACTATTTGAATAAACCAAGTCTACCACAGTTCGTACACACCGCCGTTGTTCGACTCGTCATGTTTCTGTTCACACAGAATGGATGTCAGTTTGTACCACCACCCTCACAGTACCAGACCCCGACGTACTCACGACGTCCGTGACCCCTCGATGTTAATTAACTCCTTTGACACTTACGGTTGCACATGACACTGTATGACTTCGTCACGTACTAGGGGAGGGAAGCCTCTGACCTGGCGTCCCGTCATAAGGTTGTACTATTACTGGGGTTTGTGTGGAGGTTCTGCTGGTGACGGAACGATTTCTTCGACTCCCATTTCCACTACCTGACCGGTTCGTACAGATAACTTGTAGACACCCCGTAGGAGTTTACCTTCCACCTTTACCCTCAGCTTCTTTAGCAAGGCAGTGGTCGTCTTGGAGGTGTGTTTGGGGTCATTATCATGTTGGAATACTGCCCTGCGGTCCAGTCTCCGAAGGGAGGGGATCATGCACTGCTTCAGTATGTCACAGTACACGTTGGCATTCACAGTTTCCTCAATTAATTGTAGCTCCCCAGTGCCTGCAGCACTCATGCAGCCCCAGACCATGACACTCCCACCACCATGTTTGACTGTAGGTAAGACACACTTGTCTTTGTACTGCTCAGCTTGTTGCCGCCACACATGCTTGACACCATCTGAACCAAATAAGTTTATCATGGTCTCTTCAGACCAAAGGACATTGTTCCAGTAATCCATGCCCTTAGTCTGCTTGTTTTCAGCAAACTGTTGGTGGGCTTTCTTGTCCATCATCTTTAGAAGAGGATTCCTTCTGGGATAACAGCCATGCAGGCCAATTTGATGCAGTGTGCGGCATATGGTCTGAGCACTGACAGGCTGTCCCCCAACCTTTTCAACCTCTGCAGCAATGCTGGCAGCACTCATATGTTTACTTCTCAAAGACAATCTCTGGATATGACGCTGAGCACATGCACTCAACACGTTTGGTCGACCATAGCGAGGCCTGTTTTGAGTGGAACCTGTCCTGTTAAACAGCTGTATGGTCTTGGCCACCCTGCTGCAGCTCAGTTTCAGGGTTTTGGCAATCTTCTTATAGCCTATGCCATCTTTATGTAGAGCAACAATTATTTTTTTCAGATCCTCAGAGAGTTCTTGAGGTGCCATGTTGAACTTCCAGTGACCAGTATGAGAGAGTGAGAGTGATAACACCAAATGTAACACACCTGCTCTCCATTCATACCTGAGACCTTGTAACACTAATGAGTCACATGACACTGGGGAGGGAAAATGGCTAACTGGGCCCAATTGGGACATTTTCACTTAGGGGTGTACTGACTTTTGTTGCCAGAGGTTTAGACATTAATGGGTGTGTGTTGAGTTATTTTGAGGGAACAGCACATTTACACTGTTATACAAGCTGTACACTCACTACTTTACATTGTAGCAAAGTGTAATTTCTTCAGTGTTGTCACAGGAAAAGATATAATAAAATATTTACAAAAATGTGAGTTTTATATGGATTAGCCCTTTAAAGCAGAACTAAACCCTCTGATGCTTTTCAGCCATGGAAGCTTAGCTTGTTTGATCTGCAACTGCTATGGTGCTGCACATGTGATCAGTTATAACACCAGACATTTGATGGTTTGACAGTTTGGTTGAGAGCACAAGCAAATAAGACAGTTAGCAATCCCAGCATGCCAGGAATGTAACTGTTTTTGAAAATTTCTGCTTTAAGTGTCCATATAAAGCTTCAATTTAAATACATTTCAGAATCTGAAATGTTTGAACTGATAGGGCAGCTGCCAAAGACATAAGACCATCACCCAGCTGCAACCTGTCAGATCAGTTGACTATCATCTTATGCCCATGGACTCTGTCCGATGTGTGTCCTTACAGTATATTTTGTAAAGGAGTGAGTGCCACGGCTTGATTTTTCTGTTTTGCCCAAAAAATTGGAGGATGGGGGAATGTTCTGGTGTTTTGCTGAGAGTAGAGTAAAAGAGCCTTCCCAATTCTCAAGTACTTAGAACAAATAGCAAAAGCAAGCCACATCAATTGATTAAATCTAACGTATTGGCTGACAAAACACTTTCATGTTGGAACATGTACATTGTCAACTCTGTATCAAGTTTAGAAATGGTCTGCATTGTAAACTTGACCCAGATTTATTACTTTAAAGTCAAGTGCAAATACAAGTGAGCACTCTTTGTGCCTGGAGGAAGAGAGGTTCAACCTCCGCATACGAAAAGACTTTTAGGGCCAGTTCACACCATAGAAACGCAGTCCGGATGCTTTTCTGCATGCGTGTTTTTGACGCTTTTCCGGTCCGTTCCGGTGCGTTTTTGATGCGTTTTTGATGCAGTCCAGTGCAGTTTTTCCCCCTTTTTTTCTTAGGACATGTGCATTCCAGTGCATTTTTGGTGCATGTAGGTGCATTCCAGTGCGTTTTTGGTGCATGTAGGTGCATTCCAGTGCATTTTTGGTGCATGTAGGTGCATTCCAGTGCATTTTTGATGCATTTTACCGCGTTCCAGTACAGTTCAGTGCATGAAAAATGCAGCATGTTCTACTTTTTTTTCTGGAGCTGGAACTGACTGGAACTGACTGCACTGGTGTGAACTATGCCATTGGAAACCATATAACCTACTTTCCATGCATTTGTGATGCAGAATAAAAACGTACTGGACTGCATGTGGTGTGAACTGGCCCTAAAGTAAGAGCTGTGAAAATGTAGAATACACTTCTACAGGCGCTAGTTCCAGTCAACTTTGTAGATCGCTTCAGTTAAAGCACCTTGAGTTTCTATGTGTACAAAATATAACTAACTATTTATAAGAAATAACACTTTAGATTGCAGTTCCAGGAGGTACCCTATTGCTTTAGGGAATCAGGAAGGATTATTTTCCATTATAGCAAATTGGATCACTGTATAGGGTTTTTGCCTTCCTTTAGAGATCCTCTGAAAGAACATTAGGGTTCTATGGAACCCTGATTGAGAAAGGCTGATGAAATGTGAAATCATTGTGAACGGAAAAGCAGGTTAAAAAACATAAAAACAGTTTCATGACCTGGAACCCAATACATTCCAACATAGTTCTTGGCTATTGCTTGGTGTGCAAACAAATAATCTTTTATTATATCGGGCACCAGATCTGCCTCCTGTGAATACAAACACATTAAAGTGCTCAGAGGTGAGCATCGTCTGTACCTGCCAATTTTGTGCTACGACTGCTCAGAGATTTAACGTGCTCTGGATGCTTTATAGCTTTGTGAATTATACTTAATGCCCTACTGGGGTTAATAAGCTATATAGGTCATGATTCCCTTAATATCTGTCACATTCATTTTAATTTTTATTATTTTCCATGTTAAATCTCATTAAGTCTGAGGCAATGGGAAGTGATAACAACATAGAGGAAGCTTTCAGAAGCATATACATGCTGGCTATAGAGTAATATTGCTAAACAGAGAATCAAGTTAAAGGGAACCTGGGAGCGCTGAAGTATGGGGTTGCCATTGCTGATTTGTGTTGTTTTTTAAAGATGCAAGCTGTCATGGTGATTCAGGCTAAAATAACCAGTGATTTGTTTTTATATATAACAAGCAAGCTATCATTTTTAGACTATCCTTGAGGCATTATTGTTCCAGGTGAGTGATTCAATAGGTTGAAAAGCCTCTACCAGGAATTGATCGCTAGAGCCTACACTTTTCATTGTCATATTCAGGTCAAAGTGAGAGTGTCTGTGAAAAGACCCCCCCACCTACCTCACCTCTTCAGTGATCCCCTGCTGCTCCTTCCTCCGTCGCAACCACAACCAAAATACCTGGTGTCTGAGCCAGAAATGAGCAGTGACATGCCCCCTTTGTCATATAACATAAGACCTGTCAATTGACCGTAAGCTGACAATGCATTATGGGAGATTAATCCTTCTTTCCTATACCTAGAAGTGCCTTGTAATTTGTATTTGTTATAATAGAGGGAAGGGTGGGGAATCACTGGATACCCTGTCTCTTAAGTACCAAGCAGCACTTGGAGATCCTATGTTTTGTCCTCACTTTTAGGGTAATCTGTCAGTTTGCTATCTAAGGTAACCTGACACACCTTTATTTATTAAAAATATGTGAAGGTTTACCACCTTCTTCTGAGGTCCTTGGGTAGATCTCCGAATAAGAGTCCAAGGTGCTTAAAAGGAGGAGGTAGACATCCAAAGAGAGTCCAAGGAGTTTAAAAGAAGGGGGCAAACCTCCAAAGAGAGTCCAATGCCTTTAAAAGAAGGGGGTAAACCTCCAAAGAGAGTCCAATGACTTTAAAAGAAGGAAATAGACCTCCAAAGAGAGTCCAATGACTTTAAGAGAAGGGGATATACCTCCAAAGAGAGTCCAATGCCTTTAAAGAAGGTGATAGACCTCCAAAGAGAGTCCAATGACTTTAGGAGAAGGGGATAGACATCCAAAGAGATCCCAAGGACCTTAAAAGAAGAAGGTAGACCTCCAAAGAGAGTCCAATGACTTTAAAAGAAGGGGATATACCTCCAAAGAGAGTCCAATGACTTTAAAAGAAGGGGATAGACCTTCAAAGAGAGTCCAATGACTTTAGGAGAAGGGGATACACATCCAAAGAGATCCCAAAGACCTTAAAAGAAGAAGGTAGACCTCCAAAGAGAGTCCTTTGACCTTAAGAAGAAGGGGGTAGATCACCAAAGAGAGTCCAAGGAGCTTAAAAGAAGGAGGTAGACATCCAAAGAGAGTCCAAGGAGCTTAAAAGAAGGGGATCGACTGTCAAAGAGAGTCCAATGACTTTAAAAGATGTGGGTAGACCTCCAAAGAGAGTCTGATGATTCTAGAAGAAAGGGATAGACCTCCAAAGAGAGCCCAAGGACGAAAGAGAGAAGAAGGGGCAGATCTCCATAGAGAGTCCAAAGACCTTAGAAGAAAACCCTTGAAAGCTTGTCCAAACAATTTAACTTTTAGCGCAGATCATAAAATGAACACAGACAGTACTCTACTGTGTTATTGCAAGTTCACTAATATGGCTACAAGCACCTCAGATCTCTTTGGAGACACAAAAAAATATGCTTAATTGTTTTGGCCTTTCTAAGCTGTTTGGTGCTACAAGATTCCTGCACATTATTTTTTATATTATGTTTTCTTTTTTGTTATATTATTTTATGAAAACAGCTATACTGGACACCGATAACCACTTCTGCTTTTCCCTAGTACTAGTCTCTCCTGGAATCTTATAGTTACAAATTTGTTTTAATATCTTTATACAGTCGGTGCTGTGAGAAAAAAAGCTGCGGTAATCGGAATGAGACCCCGTCTGACCCCGTCATCATTGACAGGTAGGAAACCAAAGAGCACATTGCCATTTGTCAATAACTATCCAGTGCCTGGCTGAAAAGAGGAACAGCCTATATGGGAGTTGTAATGCAGGCTCTTCTATGTAAGATTTTAAATAAAAATGGGGTGATATATATATAGCAGACAATGATATTCCAGAAAGCTGAACTCCAGGATAAGCAAATTCTGTTTAAATACAATAGGCACGGGTATTCTTACCTCAGTCTTGGCATCCTTTGTACATTTCTTCCAGATCTGTGCAGTCATCCAGTGAAAACTTTGCTTCTGTGCAGGAGCCTCCTGGATTTGGACCAGTCACTGTGGTTCTCTCTCCTTGTGCAGGGTGACTGGTCTTGTCTCCGCCCCCTCTGTATTTCTCTGCAGGCAGCCTGTAGTGGGCGGTTCCTGTTGGGTCCCTCCCACAGCTCTGCTGTCTGCACAGGCTATGTACAGCACAGTGATGATGTCATCACTATGTTTATATGATAATATCTGGATTTGCAAAGGCATCTGGTGCACACCAAGTGAATTTATATCCTCTGTGACTATTGAGCAATATATTTAAATGAAAATGTTTGTCCCTGGTGTTCAGCTTTAGGGGTATGTTCACAGTTTTGAGATGGTGTGATTACTATGTTGCAAGCTTGTCTTGTAGTGACAAGCATTTGTAATAAGGACCTCATAATTATCGTACAGCCCTCACGTAAGGATTAAGAAATTGTTTATGTCTTACAGTACAGAAATGTAAATATGTGTATGCCCTAAAATTTTTAATTATATTATCCTAATATTTAACATATCTTAAATACTTATAGCGGTATTAAACCCAAAAGCAAACATTTACTATATTGCACCTTACCGATTCTTAGATTTGTTTTCTTTTTTTCTTCTATTTTTACCTGGTGATCCTGCCAGTAAGTCTGTTGTTTTTCAACGGAAAATCTCTCTTGCAGCTTCAGGGATGAGACAAACCATTTACCACTGACAGGGGTGCTTACAATGATCAACTTTTATTTATTTATGTAAAACCTTTATCCCAAAAGGAAAAAAACTGTTTGGTGTAACTGATTATATAGTGTTAGCTGGAATTCAGCTTCAATTTTCTAGTGTATTAAATCTGATAGTACTTATAATAGTCCCCTCCCCCTCAGATTGACAATGCTGCTGTCCAAAGGTGCCCCTTTGCTCCTGCATCCAGAATGGGGGCACTATAATAGAAGAGGTGTGTTACTGGCCAGATCACAAAAAAAAAAGGAAATGCAACATCTAATGTTTGTTAAGCATTATATATATTTTTGGTTTGATACCACTTTAAATACCTTAATATTTAACATGCATACAGGACCGTTAGACCTCAGAGAAAATGACTTATTATTATTATTTGGTTAGCACATAATGTTTGTAAATTTGTACATGTAAGTTAATGCAGCATCATATTGTTTGGGTTCTCCCATAATGTTTATTGTGCTAAAGAGAGAATATGGTATTAGTCTCCAAATTCAGGATGCTTCTTTCTAATTGAACAAAAGGAACCATAAATTACAGGGAGGGACTTGGTCATAGTCATAGAAACATAGAAAAGTGACGGCAGAAAAGAGACCAAGTGATCCATTGAGTCTGCCGTTTTGGGTTTTTTTTACATATATGTTTTTTTTTTTTTTTTGACAACTTTTTTTTCTGAGTATAGATCTCTGTTTGCACCAAGCATGTTTGAAGCCATTTACTGTTGACTGTCTTACTACCTGGAAGTTTATTTCAATCATCAACTACCATTTCAGTAAAATAATACCTTCTAAGTTTAGAAAGTCACTTCAATCCATTAAAGCGTACGTAGACCCAAGAACTAACAGTTTGTGTATTGTAACTAACCAGTACTCAGATGTGGTGGCTGCATTAATTTCCCTTTTATAGGCTTTTGTTTCCTTTATTTTCACCCGATGATCCTTCCAGTAAGAGTTTTCTTAACCTAGGGTGACAACAGTCCCTGGCAGTACTGTATCTACGAAAGAGCAGTGTTGCTATCCTAGGCTTCTGATTTGGACTGCACAGTACATCTCCCTTTCCTCATCTCTATAATATGGGAGGGAGGTGTATTGTAGTTCACAGACACTGCCTGGGAAGACTGATAACATTGTTTGAGATTTCAGGTTAGTGCACAGGAAGCTAAAAGGACACACGTTTTTTAATGGGATCAACAGGAATGTCCATGGGTATCTGCAGAAAATGGACCTAGCCTGAAAAAAAAGGAAACAAATGCAGCCACTATGTCTAAGAACTGGTAAGCTGCAATATACGAAGATTTACTAAAACTGTAGCACTCAGAATCTGGTGCAACTGTGCATGGTAGCCAATCAGCTTCTAGCTTCAGCTTGTTCAATTAAAGTGATTGTAAAGTCAGAAGTTTTTTTTTTATCATAATGCATTCTATGCATTAAGATAAAAAGCCTTCTGTGTGCAGCAGCCCTAATACTTACCTGAGCCTCATGTCGATCCAGCGATGTCCACGATTGCCTCGGCTGTCTGGGACACAGCAGTGGTACCATTGGCTCCCGCTGCTGTCAATCAAAATCAGTTAGCCAATGAGGAGAGAGAGGGGGTGGGTCAAACCACAGCCCCATGAATGGATGCACAGAGCTGCGGCTCGGCTTGGGTGCTCCCATAGCAAGCTGCTTGGAGGGGCCAGGAGCTCCAGCCAGGGACCCGAGAAGAAGAGGATCTGGGCTGCTCTGTTGAAATCCACTGCACAGAGCAGATAAGTACAACATGTTTGTTATTTTATTTAAAAAAAACAAGGAGATTTTACAATCACTTTAAGCTTTGAAAATAAATCCTGGAAGCTGATTGGTTTCTATGCAGAGCTGCACCAGATTTTGCACTCTCCAGTTTTAGTAAATCCCTCCATTATGTTTTTGTTCTTGGGTGTAGATATACTTCAACCCGTGTGTGAAACTGAGATTCTCTTAAAGAGGTTGTAAACCTAAAAAAAAAAAAAACCCCTGCAAGACAAGGCATAATGAGCTAGTATGCATCAAATACTAGCTCATTATGGAAAACGTACCTTAGATCGAAGTTGTTGCAGTGGTCCCCGCACACTGCTATGACTGCCGACATGTCTCCCGGAACTTCTTCCTGGTTTACAGGCTCCTGCGCTGTTATTGGCCGGATCCACAATGAGATCAATCCTGTGCGTGCGCCCAGGGGCCACTAGTCACGGCTTGGGCCCTGATGAAACGGCACCAGCGGGCTGTTTCTTCAGTGCGCATGCGCTAATGACATCGGCACATGTGGATACAGTGGATATCTCTTAAACTGTGCAAGTTAAGGAAATATTCATGGTACCTACAGGTACAAGCCTTATTATAGGCTTACCTGTAGGTACAAGTGGTGTAACTCAGTTTGCAACCACTATAAATGGCATTTTAAGAGCATCTGCAGCACGGCAGTTAAGGTTAGCCTGGTAAACATTAAAATTTCCATGTTTAACAATAAATATGAAATATTTCTGTAAGATATTTTGTGTTTACCAGACTAGAAGAAATTAGAAAATATATATTTTCTTAAAGTTTTACTCCTGAAGTTTATAAGCAAGTATTATACAAATCCTGCAAAACATTCCTAAATATCGATTCTATTTTAAAATATGTATTCATTTATTATACAGGCTTACCTACAAAATACAGTTTGTTAAATGTATGTGATTTATGTACTGCAACTCTTTAAAAGTAAAGGAAATTCTCTGCAGTGTTACCAAATGGGTTTGTGATTGAGTGTTTGCTACAAAACTAAGGCAGCACATATGCAATACTTCTTCTCATGGTATGATGGCTATTACATGGTGTATTTTCCAAGCAGCAAAAATCTGCCTCCTCTGCCTTGATAAATATTCTGTGCTTTTCTCTTTTCCTGGGAGACCTTTCGCTGTCCACAGCTTGCTGTACATTCCTGTGGCCATCTGCTTCCCTCATTTACACACACCATTGCTGCAGCCCAAGTACCCACCACAATCATGTTGACCTGTGCAATACCCCAGCACACAGACCAGACCATGCATATATATATACACGTGCATAAATACAAAAACACATTAAAGATTAACTAGTCTGGTTGCAGTGAGGCGCCCAGCCCTCCAAAAATCCAATTCTTAGAAACATTCTGTAGTATAGGATGCATTCTAAAAACAAATATATTACCCCATCACTAATTTAAAAAATAAATAAAAAATACAATAAATAATATATATCTATCTATATATATATATATATATATATATATATATATATTTTTTTTTTAAATTAGCGATGGTGTACTTATATATTTGAAAAAAAAAAAAAAATAATGAAAACAACAAAAAAAAAAGAAATGACACTTTGCTACAGTAGTAGTAGTGAGTGTACAGCTTGTATAACAGTGTCCATTTGTTGCCCCCTCAAAATAACTCAACACACAGCCATTAATGTTTACACCGCTGGAAACAAAAGTGAGTACACCCCTAAGTGAAAATGTCTAAATTAGGACAAATTAGCCATTTTCACTCCCCGGTGTCATGTGACTCATTAGTGTTACAAGGTCTCAGGTGTGAATGGGGAGCAGGTGGGTTAAATTTGGTGTTATTGCTCTCACTCTCTCATACTGGTCACTGGAGATTCAACATAGCCTCTCATGGCAAAGAACTCTCTGAGGATCTGAAAAAAAGAATTGTTGCTCTACATAAAGATGGCCTAGGCTATAAGAAGTTTGCCAAGACCCTGAAACTGAGCTGCAGCACGGTGGCCAAGACCATACAGCGGTTTAACAAGACAGGTTCGACTCAGAACAGGCCTCGCCATGGTCGACTAAAGAAGTTGAGTACACGTGCTCAGCGCGTCATATCCAGAGGTTGTCTTTGGGAAATAGACGTATGAGTGCTGCCAGCATTGCTACAGAGGTTTAAGGGGTGGGGGTTCAGCCTGTCAGTGCTCAGACCATACTCCGCACACTGCATCAAATTGGTCTGCATGGCTGTCGTCCCAGAAGGAAGCCTCTTCTAAAGATGATGCACAAGAAAGCCAGCAAACAGTCTGCTGAAGACAAGCAGATTAAGGACATGGATTACTGGAACCATGTCCTATGGTCTGATGAGACCAAGATAAATTTATTTGGTTCAGATGGTGTCAAGCGTGTGTGGCGGCAATCAGGTGAGGAGTACAAAGACAAGTGTGTCTTGTCTACAGTCAAGCATGGTGGTGGGAGTGTCATGGTCTGGGGCTGCATGAGTGCTGCCAGCACTGGGGAGCTACAGTTCATTGAGGGAACCATGAATGCCAACATGTACTGGGACATACTGAAGCAGAGCATGATTCCCTCCCTTCGGAGACTGGGCCACAGGGCAGTATTCCAACATGATAATGACCACAAACACCCCTCCAAGACGAAAACTGCTAAAGAAGCTGAGGGTAAAGGTGATGGACTGGCCAGGCATGTCTCCAGACCTAAACCCTATAGGGCATCTGTGGGGCATCCTCAAATGAAAGGTGGAGGAGCGCAAGGTCTCTAACATCCACCAGCTCTGTGATGTCGTCACGGAGGAGTGGAAGAGGACTCCAGTGGCAACTTGTGAAGCTCTGGTGAACTCCATACCCAAGAGGTTTAAGGCAGTGCTGGAAAATAATGGTGGCCACACAAAATATTGACACTTTGGGCCCAATTTGGACATTTTCACTTAGGGGTGTACTCACTTTTGTTGCCAGCGGTTTGGACATTAATGGCTGTGTGTTGAGTTATTTTTAGGGGACAGCAAATTTACACTGTTATACAAGTTGTGCACTCACTACTTTACATTGTAGCAAAGTGTCATTTCTTCAGTGTTGTCACATGAAAAGATAGAATAAAATATTTCCAAACATGTGAGGGGTGTACTCACTTTTGTGAGATACTATATATATATATATATATATATATATGTTTTTTTTTTCATCCAGCTCACCAGTGTTGAAAATTAAGGGCATTTATAGGGGCTAAAAATCAAGGGACACATTATGATTTAATAGTAAAGATGACATTATGGGCCAGAAATTATAAAAATAAATCTATTGGAAGTTAAAGCGGTATTAAACCCAAAACTAAAAATGTAATATGTTATAGTTTATTGTATGTTGTAATATGCATTTGTTTCCATTCCTTGGGCTTTAGATAAAGGAACAACACAGACACCTTCGGGCAGCAACATTTTTTTTTTAATTAAGAAGGGTTTTATTGATAGCAAAATGTAGACAAATACATCAGGTTAGGTATGGAAACTGATTTCGGGCAGCAATATTAACGGTCTGGGGGTGGGGGCAGTGCTAGATGCAGAAGAAGTAGATTTAGATACTCTAAGAAATTATAGCCGAACTGCAGCTAACACTTTGTAAGCAGTTACAGAAACAGTTTTGTTCCTTTTGGGATAAAGGTTTTACACAAATGAATATAAACTGATCATTGTAAGCGCCCTTGTCAGTAGTAAATGGTTTGTCTCAACCCTCTAACTGTTACATCTACAGGACAGCTTGTTCTGTTGAAAAGCAACAGACCTGGCAGGATCACTAGGCGAAAATAAAAGAAAGAAAGCCTAAAAAAGAAAAAGAATGCATACAGCACATCTAAGAATTGGTAAGCTGTAATTTAATGAATGTTAGCTTTTGGGTTTAATACCGCCTTAATGCACACTGGCCAGGTAGTATCTGTAAAGTAACACCCGTGGATAAATAGAAAGTAGTAGAGGCACTCATAGGTCTTGAGTAAGAGTATGGGGTTGATTTACTGAAGGCAATTAGACTGTGCACTCTGCAAGAGCAGTTGCTCCAGAGCTTAGTAAATGAGCAGAAGTACTGCTGACTTCCATCATCCAATCGCATGCTAGCAAAAATGCTGTTTTTTAAAATTTTCCTTGCACGTGATTGGGTATTCTTTGCACAGTGAAGCCTTACCTCCAGAGGCGTAACTAGAACCTTCAGGGCCCCGGTGCAAGAAATTATGAAGGGCCCCCCTTGACCCCTGGCCAGGGCCCTTCCCTCTTCCCACTGTGGGTCCCTTTATTACGGTGCTGCAGTGGGGCCCTTTCACAAGTTCTGCAGCAGGCCCCAGGGGGGCCAGGGAAGCACACAGGGACCCTGGGAACAGCAGAAGACAAGTAAACTGGATAGAGGAAAATGGAGGAGATTGCGTCCTCTAAATGCCACCCCCGCCATCCCTCCTATTCAGGTGTACAAGGGAGGCACACGGGCCCCCTGGACCATGGGGCCCGGTTGCAATTGCAACCCCTGCAACCCCTATCGTTACGCCCCTGCTTACCTCATTTACTAAGCTCTGGAGTAACTGCAGTTGCCTTTAGTAAATCAACCCCTATGTGTCAAACAAGAGGAGTTCTTTTTTTTTTTTTTTACCAGCGTTTTGATGGATTGCAGTTCATCTTTGTCAAGCCCTTGAAAAGATGGACGGTGGTCCATCAAAACATTGGACAGAAAAAAAACTCCTCATTTGGACATGGGGTTGATTTACTAAAACTGGAGAGTGCAAAATCTCGTGCAGCTGTGCAGGTAGCCAATCAGCTTCCAGGTTTTATTGTCAAAGCTTAATTGAACAAGCTGAAGTTAGAAGCTGATTGGCTACCTGCACAGCTGCAAGAGATTTTGCACTCTCCAGTTTTAGTAAATCAGCCCCCCCATGTACTCATGCTCAAGACTTGTGTGTGTATATATATATATATATATATATATATATATATATATATATATACACATATATATATATATATATATATATATACACATATACAGTATACTGTATTTATAACTACTGTATATATATATATATGCACACACACAACACAAACATACACAAATCTCGTAGATACACTCGCTTAACTTTCCTAGTTTCCAAGTTTGTAATTTATAAAACTGAACTCACTAACATATATAAATGCAACGAT
>BLSH010530744.1:1026148-1069260 GCA_018402905.1 Glandirana rugosa
CGAACACGGGTATATTAAGTTACCTTCAGCGTAAACTCAGTCTAGGGAGTAGATATAACTTCGCTGAAACGTCAAATTTTCTTTTATTAAAAAATTCCGTTGGGGGAGGGAGGGAAGAGACTAACCGGTGTTCGTTTCAGCGGACCGTACCTCAGCGCAACATTCAACGGACTTCAGCGCGACTTAAGTGGAAGTTTAGCGGATCGTTTCAGCGAGGCTGAAGTTTTTTCCATGGACATGATGAAGTTCCGCTGAAGATGGACTGAACACGGGTATCTTAAGTTACCTTCAGCGGAGGTTCATCCTAGGGGTAGATATAACTTCGCTGAAATGTCTCTTTCTTCTAGCAAAATGGGTCCATGAGGGGTCCGTTGTGGGGGGGGGGGGGGTGTGTTTGCCTGTGGCCAATCAGAGAATCAGCTCTGTGTGGGGGGGGGGGGGGTGTTGCCTGGGGAGTACCTGGGTAAAACGATCTTCTTTCTCTGTAAAGTCGCTTCAATATAGATGGGGATCCTACTTGGAGGCGACTTCCATTGAATTCTATGGGCACAAGTCAGGTAGAAGTCGCCTTGAAGTAGTACAGGTACCTTTTTTGAAGTCGGAGCGACTTTGCTAGGCGATTTGAAGGTGAATTCAGCGCGACTTCAGGCAACTTACAACGCGACTCCATGCCAGGCGACTTTGCTTGTGGCCAATCAGAGAAGGGAGGGAGGGGGTTGCCTTAAAAAATTATTTTCTTTTAAACTGCAAAGTCGCTTCAATATAGATGAGGGATCTGACTCAAATGCGACTTCCATTGAATTATATGGGCACAAGCTGGATAGAAGTCGCCTTGAAGTAATACAGGAACCTTTTCTGAAGTTGCCTTGAAGTTGGAGCGACTTCAGTAGTGCATATTAAGAAGGCTCCCATTCATTTCAATGGGATTTCGGATGTCAAGTGACTTGAGGCGACTTGGGGAGACACAAGTCGGATCCCAAGTTGCGTGTGAACCGAGCCTAAGATGGCTCTCATTCACTTCAATGGGATTTCTGATGTCAAGCGACTTGGGGCCACTTGGGGTGACACAAGTCGGATCACAAGTCGCTGTAGTGTGAATTATACAATTAGACAATGTATGTGCAATGTAACGCATGACACTTGCTGGATGCAGGGACATTGTAATACTGTGAGAATAGATCTGTGTGGCTCCTGCCCGAAGTATTAAGTCCCTCATATTCCTGACTGGTGGCATGCTGTTCTCTATACTGCAGCCTTTCTATGAGATGCAGTAAGAAAATTCTGAGTTAGCAATGAAATGTAAACTGTAAATGGCCACTAGCAACACATCATTACTGTGTACTAAGGGCTTTCCACCATGTGTGAAAGGAAAGAAAATCGCTTGATTCCCCCATCAACGCTGACTGCTCTTGCAGCGCTATTGTGTTCTGCCAACAGGGAGCCTTCCCGGCCGGCAGAACACAATGATCACTGCTTGTAGCTAAAGTCACCGGCAATAATCTCTTGTAAAAAAATCTGACAGGCTGATCCATCTACGGGCAGGCTGGTTGTACCCAAGTCAATTCATTGATGGACAACCAGCCTGCCAATAGATGGATCGAATCTCGGCAGGTCCCTGCTGAACTGGCCAAGATTCGATCCATCTGTGCCCCGCTTTAGAGCTTTAAGCTGGTTATACATGAATCTACATTAATCTAAATTTGGCCAGTTCAGCAGGGGGCGGACAAATTTTGATTCATGTTTTGGTACCTTGATTGTATATTGATTGGCTTGTGTACAACCAGCCTGTCAGTGGGAGTCAGTGCACAGGGGGGAAGTCATAACCTGGAATTATCCAACAGGTATTTTAGGGGATACAGAGGGATTCTTTAAAAAGCAAAAGCACCATGCTGCTAATTGCACATTAAGGAGACAGGAGCAGCATTTTTTGGGGGGGTTAACAAACGCTTTTAGCAAAAATTTTGTATTTTCCGTGCATTTGATTGAGTATGCTTTGCAAAGTGAAGTTTCACCATGTTAACTTAGCTCTAGGGAGATTCTCTTGCAAAGTGAACAGCATATTTGCTTTTAGCAAATCAACCTTAATGTGCTGACTTACTAAAGTAGTTGAGAATCTTCACTCAAAAATTGAGTGAGTATTCCCATCAAAGATCAAATCATGTGACCAACATCTGTACATGATTGAGTATTTGAAGTGAACAGGAATTTCCTTTCTAGACAACTGGCTCATTGAAATGAACATTAACACAATTTGTGAGTAAAGACTCTTAATTCCTTTAGTAAATTTGACTCATTAAATAAAGAAACAATGATGAGAATGACAGCCCTGGAGCTTGTACCTTTTATAATAAGTCTGGAATAGCAAGTCCCTTACATCTATGTTGGTAAATGATGAAGTTTGCCTTCTTTAACTACTAGGGTGTCTGTCCTGTTTTAAAGAACTAAAGTTATGAATCATTACTGTATTAAACTGTATTGTAATTGTACTGTCTGTCCTTATGCTGTAAAGTGCTGTGTAAACTGTCAGCTCTATATAAATCCTGTATAATAATAATAATTACTTGTTAGCAAAGTGCTACTTAAAGTGGGTGTAAACCCTCACATATACCCAGTGAAGTGAACAGCCTCAGCTTCCCCTACCCCACCGTATAAAATTCAAAACACTAACAACAACGTACAAGGCCACCCACAACCCATCACCAATCTCATCTGCAGATATCGTCCCCAATTGTCCTCTCCATTCCTCCCAGGACTTCCTGATCTCTAGCTCCCTTGTTACCTCCTCCCATGCTCGTCTACAGGTCTTCTCCAGAGCCTCCCCCATCCTCTGGAACTCCCTGCCCCAGAATGTCCAGTCAGCCCCCATCCTGTCTGTCTTTAGACGGTCATATTTCTTAAACTCTTTTAATCATGTATCAAACTTTTTTAACTTTTAAACAGTTTCTGTTTCTTGGCACTGCTATAATCCCATTGGTTACTCTCTGTGCTATTTACATATTTAATCACATAACGTTTTCACATGATTACTAAGGTGTAAGATCATTGTATGTGTTCCAAATGAGCTGCGTATGTATTTGTGGTCAATCCCACCAAGTCTGGCAATCACCCCATCATTTCAGAGTGTTGGAGTTTTATTTACCCCATACATACTTATTGAAAGGATTTAGAGACCTCACATGGCCGATAACTGGCCGGTGTTTGGCCACACCATCAGAGTTAGGTGGTGAAGATTGTAGCAATACACAAATTGTCTATGAGTGTGCTGTTTCTATTCCTATATATTTAAAACGATCTGAATTGTTCCTAAATAGCTCTAATTTCAAAGAACTAATAATCCTGATTAATAGCTCTTTGCATTTCTAGATATTTCTCTTTAAAAGTAAAAAGTTCCCATAAAATATCACAAGTTGAACTTGCACAAATATTTCATTTTATGAATAAATACAGAGCATTTTATGTCTTAAACCTTCTCATGCTGGGGAACGGCAGGGAAAGACAAGCTCCAGTGTGTTTCAATAGGATTAGCAGAGAAGAAAACACTGTTGTGAAATATATCTCCCCACATTATCGCTTTATCTCACATGCCTCCAGTCCCAATAAGCCCCTCATCCTTTAATTGTATTAGTGTTTTTTTTCAGAGGTCATAGGTCTTAGAATCTGAATCTTATATGTACTGGCAAGGTTTTATAATAAAATTACAAGACAGAAATCACCCAAATACATAAAATAATTATGCTTTTCTATTTTACTTATTTTAATTAAAGCAAAACGTAACTCCTGGAAGCCATCTGCCCTTAGCTCAGGCATGCAGTTAGGAGGGTGTGCTTGGATAAGATAGTCTCTCCTCCTATCCTTCAGATGAAAGAAATGAAATGCCCATAAAGACTCCTGGGATGTGTAACATCATTTTGACCACAAAGCAACTGAAGAAGTGTTATAAAAGGTTAAACCAAATAAATATAATATAACTTCATATCTATTTACTTAGGCTAGCAGCATAGGGATTAAAATAGTTCATGTTGATTGAGAGGGTTTAACTACTTGCGGACCACATGCCCACAATGTACTGCGGACGGGCAGCCCATGTAGGCAAATCGGCATACTGGTACGTCGCTGCCTGCTTCTGGGTTTAGGCCGCCTCCCCCCTTCCGAAACCCACTGGGATTGTACACAGTGGGAGTCTGTCAGCAAGTCCTGGCTAATGATTCATGGCAAGGACCTGCTGGTTGGCTGTGTCCAATCACAGTCCAGAGCCCTGTGTTAAATAGAAAGAGGGTATGATCTATGCAAAGCAGGGATAAGAAACAATGATATCTGTTAGTAAAATCCGCACACATTACACATTGTTAGGCACACAACTAACTCCTTGATGTCAGTGGCAGTTAGTAAGCCCCCCCCCAAGCGTCAGTTAGTGCCAGATTTCCTACCACACTATCGAAGTACCATTATAAGTTGCTGATAACTGCAATTAGTAGTATATAAAAAAAAAATCCAGAATATATCCCATATTTTGTACATGCCATAACTTTCACACAAACCAATCAATATAGACTCAATGGGATTTTTTTTTACCAAAGACATGTAGCAGAATACATTTTGGCCAAAATGCATGAAGAAATTCGATTTTTTTTTGGATATGTTTTATAGGAGGAAGTAAAAAATATTGTGTTTATTTTTTTTTCAAAATGTTCAGTCTTTTTTCGTTTATATCCAGTGGCGGACGGTCCAAAAGGGGTGCAGGGGCGCTGCCCCCCTGATCTCAATGCGCCAGCCCCTAATCTCCATGCTGGACCCCGGACACATATATTTATATGAGTTTTTTTTATTTTTTAAGCACATGATTAGAGCCTGAGGCTCTAATTGGCTTCAAAAAGGTTGGGTTTGGGGCGCAGTGCTCACCCACTTGTGACATTAGTGAATCAACATTCGCTATTGTCTACCAGATTCTCCTCCCGGCAAATCAACACAGGAAGTGAATCTTAAAGTAGAACTATGGGCAAAACTATTTTTTTCATTTTGGATAGAGTAAGGGAGGGTTATAACCCCTATAAGGTTTTTTCTTGCCATCTGTGTCCCATTGCGGAGACTTCCCTTTACTTCTTGTCCCATAGCCAAATAGGAAGTGGGAGGAAATCCCTGCAAATTACGGGAATCCCTTGGAGACCCCCAGCTCACCAGAACTAGTGCCCCCATTGGAATATTTCCCCTATATTACTTTTATGGGGACAACCCAAAATTTGCGATTTTCTTTTACTTTCACTTTCAATGATAATGGTAAACAGGGCAAATAGAGAGGGTGAATCTCCTTAACGGGGGCACAGATGGCAATAAAAACTGACAGGGGCTCTAATCCCTCTCCACTCTATCCAAAACGTCTTGCCTTTAGTTATTACTTTAACCTCCCTGGCGGTATTCCCAAGTGTGGCTCGGGGTGAGTTTTCACTACCAAAAGTGTTAACCCCATGCCACACTCAGGATCGCATTGCTGGATCCAGGCAAAGTTACTCACCTTGACTCCTGGATCCTGTGATGTCCCCCCGCTGTGTCTGCAGGCTGTGTCCTCCACCTGCTGTAGTGTGTGCCAGGCTCCGTTCCCTGCGAGCGTTGTGTTGCATGGGGGCGGAGCCCGGCGGCAAATTCAAAAAGTGAACCACACAGTAAACATACTGTACACTGTAATCTGTAAGATTACATTACTGTATGAAATCATTTCACATCCCTTTTGTCCCTAGTGGTTTGCCCAGTGACCTGCATGCACTTTTATATTATATATGTCATTCTTTCTGCCTGGAAACTTGAGAATGTCCATGGCAACCCAAAAGCGTCCCTTTACGTCAAAAGCAGTTTTTGACCATCTAGAAAATAGCGATGGTAAATAAGAATCATTTGCAGAATTGAGTGATACTGATTTTTGGGGAAATTTATCATCAGACACTGAAAGTGACGACAGCGACAATTCTTCAACTGAGCAAATTTCATTGTTTTTGACTAGATTACATTATTGAATACATTTTATTATTATTTTTGATAATTATTTATAGTTATTTATTATATTCTAATTTATGATTTTGTTGTTTCAAACTTTATCATACCTGGGATGTCTACTAGACTCTTGTTTGGACAGATTTAAGTGAGTTATTCCTAAGAATTACAGGCCTACAATATAAAACACCAAATTTCTATGCAAAAAAATGTACCGCTTTGAGACGCAAAAATCTGACATAATCAAACCGCCAGGGAGGTTAAGACCGGATGGGGCGGGAGGAGAAGCTGAGGAAGCCGTGACCTGGATGGGGTAAGTGCGGACACAAAAAATGGAGCACCAGCCACCACTATTTATATTACAAAAGAGGAAAAACCCACCAAAATACAAGATGAAATACCACCAAAAAAAGCTCTATTTGTGTGAAAAAAATGATAACAAATTTTGTTTGGGTGCAGCGTTGCATGACCGCACAATTATAAGTTAAATTAGCACAGTGATAAATAGCTAAAAAATGGCTTTGTCATGAAGGGTGAAAAACCTTCCAAATAATTCTACTTTCATACATTTTAGCACCTTAGTCTTAGACCATGCATAAGCCCTCATGGTCTACACTCTACAATCACCATTGGAAAGCATTTTACAGGTAAGTCAAAAATCATATTTTGTATAGTAGAAAAAATGCTACTATGACTGGATGGTGAAGTTAGGAGATGCGTTAGGTCCTCTGATAAAATAAGCCCAGCATCTGAACACTTCAATAAGATATTTGTATATGCTGCTTGTAGTAGTTCTATATGAAGATTGTGTTTTTAGGAATAATTGTCTAAGGTTCACAAATCATACAACTTTATGGAGAACAGTTGGGTAAACATCACTATGACCAGTTTATTGTCAAATTTCTATTACACTAGAAATCAGTCATTATGATCTTTTTTATGATGCTCTAAATTATGTCATCTGTGGAAATGTTTCTAACTTTCCCTAAATGCTATAGTGTTACAATTGTGGAGAA
This sequence comes from Glandirana rugosa, assembly GCA_018402905.1. NCBI lineage: Eukaryota > Metazoa > Chordata > Amphibia > Anura > Ranidae > Glandirana > Glandirana rugosa. Next base: position 1,033,147 of record BLSH010530744.1, read on the forward strand.
CACGTTCCAGAGCTATTTACACGAGTCCTGAGACATCTGTTACTTATTACTACAGTAAAAGCCTTTAGTGAAAGACAGTGATAGCTCACAGGGAGACACCAATAAAGGCTCCATTATGTTTGTTTTCTTTCGAAAGCTCTCCTAATTTACCATCCTTTACTAATGGGCTATACATGGCAAGCTGTGTCCTATGCACACTTTCCCTGAGCGGACAGGATGTGGACTATATGTGTCCAAGTAAGAGCTGGGATGCCCCTAGCCACCATCACATATATCCTTTCTTTATATTCTGCACAGGAGGAATGACAGCTGGACTAGGATGCTAGGGGCAGCACAGACAGTTTGATAAATTGCCAGTAAATTAGACAGATTGTGAGGCTATCATCTTATGTGTGTATGTGCTTTAATGTCTACTGATCTCTGTGTATGTGATCAGGACAGGATCACACAGTTCCTGATTTATATATAATATCCAATGATCTAATGGATGTAGATGGTCAGGATGGGAAGACAGTGCTGAGAATATACAGCTTTAGGGATCAACCTGAAAATGATAGAAGACCTCACATATTTGCAACGTAATGTGCAATATTTCAGCTCTGCTGCATTTTTTGCAGCCTATCACAATGCAGACTGAAGGGGTTTGAGCACAATAACCCCCAGCATTGGCGTCAGTGAATGCAATAATAACCCCCAGCATAGGCGTGTGCACAGGGTGTGCACACACCCTAATCTCCTTGTTCGCATTCGCATTATCGCTGTGTGTCGTGGGGAGATAGGGAAGATCTCCCACTGAGTGGCTCTGCTCAAGAGAAGTGTGGAAGGACTTCTATCTCACTCTGTGGCTGCATTCACACAGGGGCGATCCGACCAATTTGCTAGGCAATTGCAGCGCGACTTTCAGCGCGACTTCAGCGCGACTTACAACACGACTTATGCCAGGCGACTTTGCCTGTGGCCAATCAGATAAGGGAGGGAGGGGCTTGCCCCAAACATAAATTCTACTCTTTTCACTGTAAAGTCGCTTGCATTAACATGGGGATCCGACTTGGAGGCGACTTCCATTCATTTCTATGGGCACAAGTCGGATAGAATTTGCCTTAAGTCGCGCAGGAACTTTTTTCTGAAGTCGGAGTGACTTAGTAGCGTACATTAAGACGGCTCCCATTCATTTCAATGGGATTTCAGATGTCAAGCGACCTGGGGCGACTTGAGGCTACTCAAGTCGGAGCGACAGTCGCCCCTGTGTGAATGGGGCCTGAATCTGCCGCCAGGGAGATAAGTTGCCGGGCGGGGCAAAGTGCCACAAGGAAGATTGTGTGTATATGTATTGTGGGGGGTTAGCTCAATGGGGATCACCATCCCTGGAAAAAGGTAGTCCAAACGGCAGGTTTTCGTAAAAAATTTGATTTGCAGCCAGGTTGCTTGTAAAATCAAATAAACAAATGAGAAATTAAATTCTTGCCATCCAGGCATTAACTAAACATATCCAGTTTTCCTAACTCAGAGATGAAGGTTTTCTCCCAGGCACCCACAAAACAAAGATAATGCAAACCTTTTGTTTCAGTCACAAAGCAAACTTCAGTTCAGCAGCTCTCTCAGGCTTTGGCTTCCTGAGTCCAGGTCAAGAGCAATCCTCTGACCCAGGCCTGCTTCCTTTATACCACCTGTTGGACACAAGTGGACCACAAAATCTGGTCCGGTCGCCATTGAGGGTAAGGGAAACAGGACGTGTAGCTGTTCGGCTTCATGGACGGGTCCCTCCTGTGCATGCGCAAACTGGCGTTGCGCTTTCTCATTGGCGGTGGCGGAGGAGGAGGAGGGAGCCCAGCTGCTGACGGCCACGGCCGCGGGCCCTGGGCTCCCGGATGTGTGGAAAAGGACACCTGCCTGTATATTATCAGGACAGGATCATACAGTGCTGGGTTATATCTAATGTCCGGTGATCTCCTGACTGTATATTATCAGGACAGGATCATACAGTGCTGGGTTATATCGAATGTCCGGTGATCCCCTGACTGTATATTATCAGGACAGGATCACACAATGCTGGGATATATCTAATGTCCGGTGATCTCCTGACTGTATATTATCAGGACAGGATCACACAGTGCTGGGTTATATCTAATGTCCAGTGATCTCCTGACTGTATATTATCAGGACAGGATCACACAGTGCTGGGTTATATCTAATGTCCAGTGATCCCCTGACTGTATATTATCAGGACAGGATCACATAGTGCTGGGTTATATCTAATGTCCGGTGATCTCCTGACTGCATATTATCAGGACAGGATCACACAGTGCTGGGTTATATCTAATGTCCGGTGATCTCCTGACTGTATATTATCAGGACAGGATCACACAGTGCTGGGTTATATCTAATGTCCAGTGATCCCCTGACTGTATATTATCAGGACAGGATCACACAGTGCTGGGTTATATCTAATGTCCAGTGATCCCCTGACTGTATATTATCAGGACAGGATCACTCAGTGCTGGGTTATATCTAATGTCCGGTGATCTCCTGACTGTATATTATCAGGACAAGATCACACAGTGCTGGGATATATCTAATGTCCGGTGATCTCCTGACTGTATATTATCAGGACAGGATCACACAGTGCTGGGTTATATCTAATGTCCGGTGATCTCCTGACTGTATATTATGAGGACAGGATCACACAGTGCTGGGTTATATCTAATGTCCGGTGATCCCCTGACTGTATATTATCAGAACAGGATCACACAGTGCTGGGTTATATCTAATGTCCGGTGATCTCCTGACTGTATATTATCAGGACAGGATCACACAGTGCTGGGTTATATCTAATGTCCGGTGATCCCCTGACTGTATATTATCAGGACAGGATCACACAGTGCTGGGTTATATCTAATAAGCAGCAATCTGCTGACCGAAGCGCAGGATCACACAGCGTTGGGCGATTCTCTGTGATCACACCTTAGACATACACATATTTATATATAGAATAATGTGTGTACTTTGTATTTGGCTTGTTTTATGACATCAGCCATGCAGTAATAACTGGAGGAATCAATCACTTGTGCAGTACAGGTACAGCTGTTAATTACCCACTTGAAACGTATTGTGCTGTATGAGTAGTTTGAAATATTTCAGCGTTAACCTTTACACGACCAATAACAAATGATCTGCCATTATCCGTGCAGAAAATCAGCGGTACACCTCTTCCATACAAGCAATGGAATGGGAAGCGCGGCTCCGTGTCTATGGAACTCAGTGGGAGCCTGGTGCGAAATTCGCGAATACAGCGTGACATAAAATATTGCAACGATCTCCATTTTATTCTCTAGGGTGTCTGAAAAAATATATATAATGTTTGGGGGTTCTAAGTAATTCTCTAGAAAAAAAAATAATATTTTAACTTGTAAACAACAAGTGTCAAATATAGGCTTGGTCTTTAAAGAGGAAGTAAACCCTACTGGGCTAGTATGCATCACATAGTAGCCCATTATGTGTCACTTACCTGCAAACGAAGCCAGGATGTTCAGCAATGTCCCCTGTGCAGGCAACATCCATCTTCAGCCCCTCTACCTTCCGGAGCCGTGACTCCGGCTCTGTGGCTGGCTGGAGTCGCATGACGTCACTCCCACGCATGCTTGCGAGAGCTGCCATTCACGGCACGATCACAGTGAAGAAATGGCACGGAGGCTGTTTCTTCACTGCGCATGTGGCGAAATGACGTGGGCACATTTAGTACACTACATATCTCCTGAACCATGCACGTTTGGGAGATATGCAGGGCACCTACAGGCAAGACTTAACCTAGGCATACCTGTAGGTTAAAGTGGTTGTCACGGGTTGACAACCACTTTAAGTGGTTAAAGGGGAATTTCTGTGGGTGGTAGAAACATGTTAGGGTTCCATATAGGAAACCTTGTCCATCTATTCAAAGCATGATCTGCAGATGTGACTTAATTTCTGCCATATATAATGGAAGACATCACTGCTGCCCAAATTTAGATATTTACTACAAAATTGACTAATCTCTTTAGATGAGCCATTTAAACGATATTTGCAAACACATTCCCCAAATTGTACTTGGGATAAAAGCACACCTATTCCTGGAGCCCCTTTCCAATCCGTTATCATTCATATTCCTCAATTTAGCTGAAAGAGGTAAAACAAATGTTATCGTCTACATTCAAAGTAAAACTCCAGCCAAAAATATGATAAAAATCAAAAGAGATTTCTTGTGCAGCACTTTTTATTCTGCTACTAGATGTCCTCAGACTGATAGCCAGATTCTTTCAATCTACTTCCTCTGAGTCCAGGTTATCCTGGATCTGCCCCAACCTGGGACTTACAGCAATAGGAGAAGCAGCACAGTGATGTGCCCATCTCTCTGTCACTCTGCCCTGTTCTCCAATCAGCATTTTTTGCCAGCACATGAACTGAATGGTTCATTGCACTGCTTCTTCCTCCCACACTTCAGCTCTGCTATACGGAGACTGCAAGAGACTGATACCTTTTCTAATTTAGGTACTGCTTGCATTTAAAAAATACTTATAATGATGTATTCATGATTGCATTGATCTTTGTCCTTTACATCTGCCTGGAATTCAGCTTTAATAAAAAAAAAAAAGCCATTTACTGTAATATTAATAGACCGCTAGCACTTTGAACTGCTGGAATAAAGTGAGCTTCTGCATATGCCTGCTCATACCTCCCAATTGTTGGGAGTTGGGAATGAGGGACACCTATTAGCAAAAGTATGTAGGCATAGGACACACCCCCTGCCATACCCCCTAAAAGGAGAATTATACAAAAAAATATTGGTTAAATCCACAAGCGCTTTTTTTTTTTACCACTTCTATTTCTTTATATTGGCTTTTTAAAGAGGAAGCAAACCCAGTCTGGGTTTACTTCCTCTTTAAAAAAACAATATAATGGCTTTTTATATTCCCCTGCAAAGTAGAAGCAGCATGGGCTAGTATGCATCACATAGTAGCCCATTATGTACCACTTACCTGAAAACGAAGCCAGCGACGTCCAGCCCTGTCGCCTGTGCTGGCAGCGTTTATCTTCTGCCCCTCTTTCTTCTGGGGCCACGACTCTGGCTCTGTGACTGGCCAGAGTCACGTGATGTCACTCCCGTGCATGCGCGGGAGCCATCTGTCACGGCACGATCACAGTGAAGAAACTGCACAGAGGCCGTTTCTTCACTGCGCATGTGACAAAATGATGTTGGCACATCTAATACACTGTATATCTCCTGAACCGTGCAGGTTTAGGAGATATGCAGGGCACCTACAGGTAAGCCTTATTATAGGCTTACCTGTAGGTTAAAGTGGTGGTCACGAGTTGACAACCACTTTAAATGTACAAATGCAGCAATTTAGACATTGGATGAAAGGTTTAGCACTGTAAAACACTTTTTAATAAATAAATAGTGCATTTTATATATAGGTATATGCATCAGACCAAAAGTTAGAAATCACGGGGCCCCATACAGCCTACCTGACAGGGCCCTCTGCCCCGGCCTGAAGTGGCTGAGGACATACATTTATGAGTCCCTTCCTCTGTAGTCTGAGCTGCACAGTTGGATGAATAGGAAGCGCTCTGATGCTTCCTGCTCATTCACAAACTGTAGCATAGTAAACACATTTCTCTATGCTTCAGTGACGAATCGACACAGGAGTGATTGGCACCGATCGCTAATGTGTTAATTCAGGAATGGAAGGTGCCAGTAAATTACATTTGCCAGCTTCTTTCCCCACTCTCCATCCTGGAAAAACCCCTGTATGCCAGAAGCTGCTGCCGGCAGGAGAGGAGGAAAGCCGGAAGTGCGGTGGGGGAAAGCGTTACACAGGGGTGCCTGGACAACAGATGGAAGGGGTGCATGTGCTAAAACCAATCCCCTGCAGTGCAGTCAGAGGGAGAAAGAAGAAGAGAAGCTTGCAGCGCTGCAAGGGGAGGCAGAAGAGGATCGGTGTCTGCCTGGGCCCCTCTTTTGAACTGATGGGGTCTGGACCCAGTACAGGAGGGATGACTGTACTGCCTTATCAGCGGCCCTGCCCTTGGTCAATGAAGAGATTCACTGTTAGTTACTGGGCCTCTGTTACTCACAGTTTGTGCCATCAATGCATAGGAAACCCTTCTCTACTACGAAATGTATTTTATAAAAGATGTTGAGGTTTAGCAAAGACTAACTTAATCCCATTATAGTCAAACTAGCATCTCCTGTCCCTGGTCTGTATGGTTTAATCATATATGCTGCCTGGAATTTGCATGGTTTACTCCCACACTCCAAAAACATGCTGGTAGGCTAATGTAGACTTCTGTCTAAATTGTACCTAATATATGAATGTGAGTTAGGGACCTTAGATTGTAAGCTCCTTGACGGCATGGACTGATGTGAATGTAAATTATATTAAGTGCTGGATAAATTGACGCCGCTATATAAATACCTGTAATAAATTATAATAAATAAATATATACAATATATTTATTTCTGTCTCTGATTGGCTGCCAAGTAGAAAGAAGAGGGCAGCCAGCTTTCCATCCTTGCAGCCAGGGGTGTCCCATCCATTGTGGCGCAGGAGCGCCACCCCCCTATCCCTTCTGTCGCCTCCCCTATCCATGCTCCCCGCCTAATTGAACAAACTGAAGTTAGAAGCTAGTTGGCCACCATGCACAGCTGCACCCGATTTTTCACTTTCCAGTTTTAGTAAATCAACCCCACTGTGCCCAATTGTAAAACCAATCAGAATTCATCATTGATTGTTTCAAACTGAAGGAAACTGAAATCTTATTGATAATTGGTACATTGTCGCTGTTTGAATTATATTATTGAATTAACCATTTAACACTGATACCCAGTGACGTAATGATAGGGGTTGCAGGGATTGCGATTGCAGCCGGGCCCCATGCTCCGGGGGGGGGGGCAGTGTGCCTCCCTTGTACACCTGAATAGGAGGGATGGCGGGGGCAGCATTTAAGGAACCAATCTCCTCCATTTTCCTTCTAATGGTTTGAAAAGATTGGTTCCTCTATATGCTGCTCTTGCTGTCCCTCCTATCCAGTTTACTTAGAGAAAAGCAAATAGGCGCAAGGCCAGGCGAGAGGTCTACAAGGGTAGAAGTACCCAGGATATGTACTGCAAGTCGGCGGCTCTTCTAAGGATTAGCCATGTCCACAAAAGCCTTCTCTCTTTCTTGTATCCAGTTTACTTGTCTTCTGCTGTTCCCAGGGTCCCTGGGTGCTTCCCTGGTCCCCCCACAGAGCTGCTGTCTTCCCCCCTCCTCTCTCCTGCCAGCTGCTGTAGAAGATGTGTCATGATGGAGAGATGGGAACGGGTTGGTAAATTTGTCATTTACCAGCTCCTTCCTTTTCTGAATGGACAGAGTCAGTGATTGGTACCAATTGGTTCATTCATAACTAAAGCATAGTAAACTGTTTTTACTATACTTCCATTTCTGAATGAATGGGAGGCTCGATACACAGATGGAGATTGAGGGCAGAGGTTTGTTTAGACCCCTGATATCTCATCAACGCCCCCCAAAAGAGTTCCTAAAAAAAATTGTAAAAAAATAATAAAAATAAAATTGTAAAAGAAATAAAATGAAATGGTAAAAAAAAAATAAAATAAAAATAAAAATTAAAAACTACTGACACCAGTGAGGGAACTATCAGGATTGCAAAGGCTGCAATTGTGACCGGCCCTGGCATTTCACCACCATGGGGAGACCCGAAGATGGCAGAAAGGGGGCCCTCTGCAGAACTTGTGAAAGGGTGCCGCTGCGGGACCGTAATAAAGAGACCCGTGATGGGAGTAAAGGGCCCCAGGATCAGTGGGAAGGCCAGAGGTCAGGGGGGCCCTTCATAAATTCTTGCTCCGGGGCCCTGAAGCTTCTAGTTACGCCTCTGCTGATACGGATGTGGTGGTGTTCAGTGTTAAGCTCAGTGCTTGTTTTAATATTGCCGTTTGTTTGTGAAGCCTCAGCATATGTTACAAGTCTGAAGAGAGGCGTTATGAATGGCTTGGGAATAATTCCGGCGAGTCTTCCACGTTACTGGAAAACAGGAGATAGTAGTTTGGCGATTCTCAGCGAAAGCAGCGGTGTAATAATGGATCAGCTTGATGTTTGATGAGAATGTTGTGTTATTCCATTTACTAATGAGGCACAGAGGATCTCCAGTATTACACACTGACGTACAGAGACAAGCAGGCTCTTGTATTGTAATAAAATATCATTGTACACAGAGAACACCTCATTACACAGACCAGTAACCTAACACAGCCGCCCGTCTTATTAAGCAATAAGGAATATCCAGGGACCCCGCACTGCATTTCTGCAATCTGATACCCACAGTAGGACTCGGAATTCACCGTCTTCCTCTTCCATACCGACATTCCTAGACAATATTCAGCACCTTAGAAAGAATTGGCAGATCAGTGAATTGATCATCTTTATATGTCATCTTCAGTCATCAATGCTTAACCACTTAAGAACCAGAAGGATTTACCCCGTAATGACCAGGCTATTTTTTGCAATATGGCACTGCGTCGCTTTAACTGACAGTTGCATGGGCATGCAGCGTTGTACCCAAACAAAATTGATATCTTTTTTCCCACAAATAGAGCTTTCTTTTGGTGGTATTTGATCATCTCTGCGGTTTTTATTTTTTGCGCTGTAAACAAAAAAAGAACGAAAATTTTGAAGAAAAAAACATTTTTTTTTGCATTTTGCTATAATAAATATCCCAAAAAATGTAAAAAAAAAAAATAATTTCTTCATCAGTTTAGGCCAATATGTATTCTTCTACATATTTTTGGTAAAAATAAAAAATTGCAATAAGCGTATATTGATTGGTTTGGGCAAAAGTTATATTGTCTACAAAATAGGGGATAGATTTGTGGCAGTTTTATGGCATTTTCATTATTATTTTTTTTTTACTAGTAATGGTGGTGATGTGCGTTTTTTAGGGGGACTGCCATATTGGGGCGGACAGTATAGACACTTTTCGCACTTTTTTGGGACCAGTGACATTTATACAGCGATCAGTGCTATAAAAATGCACTGATTACTGTATAAATGCCACTGGCAGGGAAGGGGTTAACACTAGTGGTGATCAAGGGGTTAAATGTGTTCCCTGGGAGGTGTTTCTAACTGTGGGGGGGATGGGCTGACTGGAGGAGGAGAGATCGCTGTTCCTCATGACTAGGAACAGACGATCTCTCTACTCCCCTGACAGAACGGGGATCTGTTTGTTTACATTGACAGATCCCCGTTCTGGCTCTCTGTGGATCTCCTGTGCCATGTGCGTGCCCACTGTATCTATTGCATGATGCAATGTACACCTACGGCGATTCGCACAATAGAGCCCACCTGCCGCAGTATAACTGCAGCGGCTGGTCTTAAAGTGGTTAAAGTATGTGTAGAACCAAGTACTAAAATCTCATATAGCTTGAACAAGTTAAAGAGGAACTTCACTCTCCCATTCAACATTGGTTATTTTAATCATTATGCTGCTAGCCTTGGTAAATACTGTAGATAGGAAGCTGTATTATGTTTACTTGTTTAAAAATGTTTTTTTCTTCAGTTACTTCCTGGTTTCTGGACCAGGCCAAAGTGATGTCATACATCCCAGAAGTTTTCAGGAGGGGTTTGCTCAGCTAAGTACACCCTCCTGCTTTCATGCCTCAGCTAAGGGCAGATGGATTCCAGGAAGTTAATGCTACATAAATCATCAGCCCTTACTCAAGCTGACCATGGCCAGAAATGTTAGGTGTTTTTTTTTTTAATGTTTTCTCAGCAAAATAAAAGTGATTGTAAAGTCTCATTTTTTTCCAATAAAAATAACAAAAATGTTATAGTTACCTGACCTGTTGCAGTAGATTTGCACAGAGCAGCCTGGATCCTCCTCTTCTTGGGTCTCTCTTCATTGCTCCTGGCCCCTCCCTCCGGTTCAGTGCCCCCACAGCAAGCAGTTTGCTATGGGGGCATCCAAGCTGAGTCACAGCTCCCTGTGTCCATTCAGGAGCCCCACCCCCTCTCCTCATTGCTTAGCTGACTTTGATTAACAGCAGCGGCAGCCCATGGCGCCACTGCTGTGTCTCAGCCAATCAGGGAGGGAGAATCTCGGATGGCTGAGACATTCGTGGACACCGCTGGACAGAGAGGGACCTCAGGTAAGTGTTCGGGGGGCTGGGGAGGCTGCTACACATAGAAGGCTTTTTATCGTAACGCATAGAATGCATTAAGATAAAAACAACCTTCTGCCTTTACAACTCCTTAAAGCATGGAGACATGGATGGATGGGGGAGTTTGCTTTGAATGTTAAAAATGAGCTACATACCATTTTTGGTTTGTGATGCTCCGATGCAGTGTACAGTCAACCCCCGAAATTTGTGGGGGTTACGTTCGTGGAGCACCCGCGAATTGTGAAAAAATGCAAATTTTGGATGTGGCCAAAAAATGCCTATTTTCTTCTGCTGGCACTTGGGTTCATTGCTAGCAAGCCTTAGAAGGCGCAGGGTGTTTGGGGAGCATCTTAGGGCTTTTAGAAGAACAAAACGAAGAACATCAGAACGATCAGCTAAATACTCGAGATAGCTACATGCTGTAAACTGTTATGATCTGGGAAGGCTGGGCCGCATCTGCCAGGGAGGAAAAATCCACGAACGACTGAGGCCGCAAACTCGGAAGCGCAACTTTGCGGGGATCGACTGTAATTCGGCTTTAAGTCACCTCCCCTTGGTCCCCTGCAGGTGCCAACAATTTCACCCAGTCTTTTTCCAAGTTCTGGATCTTTGGCCATCTTGAGTGGCTGGGCTAAAATGAAGTAACTCCCGCACATGAGCACAGACACAAAAGTTAAGAATGGTTGATGGAGCACTTGGTCTTTTTTCTGCTGTCACGTTTCTATGTCTCTAAGTTCATTTATGTCAGCACTGCAGCTCAGTGAACATTTTAAAGAGTACTGTGAACAGGCTAGTAAGTTTGTTTTAAAGCAAAAGAAACATCTCTTTTGCAACAAAGGGCTTGCCTGCTCACAATTTTTTTTTTTATGTTTATTTTTGGTTAAAATATGCAGTTTTCAATAAATACTAACGCGAATGATATACTATACAAGGGCGCATGTCTAAACAGCTAAACTAGCCTCTAGCCTTATATGAAGAGGTCATTAGCCCAGCAATTGTAATTGAAGTATAGAAGTCAGAAAAATGGGCGTTTAGCAATATTTGATTGCTAATATTAGGTACCTAGTCAGATAAGGAGAGATTGAAGCCCTGAAGAAGTGGCCTTGACCACGAAACGTGTAGTAAACCTCTACAAACAGTCTGACTACTACCTTTTATCTTATTTTATGTATGGGTGTTTTATATTGCTCACCTGATGTTAAATGCCTTTTTAATACTTTGTAATAAAATCCATTTTATTAAAAAAATGTTTTGTATATTTGATGATATTAGATACCAGGAGGTTGTGGCTAAACGCCCATTTTTCTGCCTTCTCTAGTTCAGTTTTCAGTAAAATTATAGCTGGTGATCCCATGATGAAGGTTCTTGTTCAGGTGCTTCCTGTTACAGGATGACAATGTTCTGTCCCTGTCACCCGACTGTGCGCCTGTGTTGTCACTCTGTCACATGGTCATCCAATTATTATTATACAAGATTTATATAGTGCCAACAGTTTGCACGACACTTTACAATATTAGGAAGACAGTACAGTTGCAATACAATTCAATACAAGAGGATTAGGTGGGCCCTGCTTGTGAGATCTTACAAGTTAAAGCTGTCCACAGATGGATCGTAATTCAGCCAGGTCAGCAGAGACCGGCTAAATTTCAATCCATCTATGGCCGTTCCTGCTTAACAGAAGTCTTTCCGGACTGCTAGAAAACTTTCAGTTGATCAGCGGCTTCAGCCAGTCAGTGTATTCTGACAGTTGAGGAGTCCTTGCTCTCAGAATGCAATGGCTCAGTGGGGAGAATTCCTCCATCCACCTTGCGTGTGTGGATAGGGGAATCCATTGTTTTGGTCCACTAACTGATCAAAAAAATAATCTATTGCCAGCCTAATAGTCCAATTATGACAAGTGACTGTTTTAACACACTGGCATAGTTCACTACGGTCACCATAGAAAACCCGTCCCTAGAATTTATAGACCAGCAGCAATGAGATGATACAATGAGGACAATTAATATAGTAAAACCTTGGTTTGAGAGTAACTTGGAGACAAGACAAGCAAAATTTGACTTGATATACAAGCGATGTCTTGACATAGAAGTAGCGTAACGTCACAACTGAGTATAAAAGAGAAGAGAGGCTCCTCTAAGTGTAGCAATATGGTTACATTTAATGAAGGTACAACATTTAGCAACTCACATGGTTGATGATTAAAACAGGCACAGCTAAGTATGTAGGCATTTCGGGGTAAAGCTGTCCACATAGACCGTCCTCCGCACCACCATTGACATCATCCCTTCCATGCTGTGCTCCAAGCCTCGCTTTCAGATCACTCTACTACAGGATAGTCTTCCCGGTCACCATTGCAAACTGATATCGGTGAGAGCCGGCCGTGTGGAGGACGGTCTATGTGGACAGCTTTACCCCGGATGCCTGCATACTTAGCTGTGCCTGTTTTAATCATCAACCATGTGAGTTGCTAAATGTTGTACCTTCATTAAATGTAACCATATTGCTACACTTAGAGGCCCCTCTCTAATCTTTTATCCTCTGTAGCTCCTGCTGAATTTTGCTTCTAATGGAGGCGGCCATTTGTGGATGGACATTTTATGGTTACACAACCTATTACATATGCTATAATCTTTATATATGGAAAGACTTATCAATCAATGGCTTTGGCACAAATCATCTGAGTTTCCATGATTTCTTATAGGGTAATCTGCTTTGATATACAAGTGCTTTGGATTACATGCATGTTTCCGGAACGAATTATGCTCGCAATCCAAGGTTTTACTGTATTTTATAGTGAAAAAAGTGCCACTTGTTTAGGATATACTGTATGGGGTTTTTTTTATAGCAAATTTAATATCATCTAGTTAGAGTTTACAGCTGCTTACTAACATCTAACATACTGGCGGCAGATAAAAAAACAAACACAAAACGATCTCTTCTGCTTGATTCTACATTTTTTGTATTGCAGTTGTTAATACATTATATCCAAATGTATCAAGTCGGATTATCTACTGAAATGAAATAACATAAATGTTGTATAGTACATTTGTAACGAAAAAAAAAATACTTATGCAATATATTGCTGTACCCACAGGAGACTTTTGTTACATTTTATTTGGCTGTAGCTTATCTCATCCATCTTCTCACCGTTTTATTGGCATATTTATGTAGTACAAACTAACATTATTTTCTAGTAGGTAGATAATGGTTTTGATTAATGGAAGTGCTCCTGTGGCCAGTGGTCTTTAGTTGAGAATTCCAAGCTCTTGTGCAATGGACATTAGGAAAATCTTGAGTATGTCCCAAGGGAAGGACCTCCAAGACCTCTAAGACCTTGGCTTTTTTCCAAGGGAGGGGAGGAGGTGTCATCTGCTGAGAAGGTGTTGGGGGTCGATGGAATGGGGTGGAAGTATGAAGGATCAGGAGTGTGGTGGTCTTGAAGCTGACCCCATTGACCTGCTTCTTTGTTGGCTTTTCCCAGGAGTGGCCATTGTGGCGGGTCGGAGAGGTGTTTAACTTGATGTTTATGATCTGCGCTCCTAAGACTGTGAAAATCAATGGAAGCAGGTCATTGTAGAGAAATAAATAAAACACCTGGAATAATGTGCAGGTCGGATCTTTTGCTTATGACTTTTGAAGTTGAGAAATCAATTTAGCTAAAGCAAAAGACCAAAACATTTTCAGTCCTCAGTGACCCATCTAGAAAAAAAAAATGATTGATTATATATTAGAAAACAATATTCAGAAAGCAAAGAATAGTCTCACTACTTTATATACAGAAATCCAAAGACACAATGATAAGGTAAAGGAATGTTAAAGCGGTATTAAACTCCAAAGCAAACGTTTATTATATTGCAGCTTACCAACTCTTCGATGTAGTGTCTGCATTCGTTTTCTTTTTTAGGCCTTTTTTCCTTTATTTTCACCTGGTGTTCCAGGCAACGTTGTTCTTCAACAGTCTGTCTAGCAGATGTATCAGTTAGAAGGATAAATAAATGGTCAGCTGTTATTTTTTTTATTTACGTAAAATTGTTATCCTTTAAAGTGATTGTAAAGGCTCATATATTTTTTTTTTAAATAACAAACATGTCATACTCACCTCCTCTGTGCAGCGGTTTTGCACAGAGTGGCCCCTAACCCCGTCTTCTGGGGTCCTCCGGTGGTGCTCCTGGCTCCTCCTTTTCTAGAGTGACCACCACACTTCCCTGGGGTCACCCGTCCAGGCGCGCTCCCCAGTACTGCTGCTGCGTGTATTCACACAAATAGCGGGACTCAGCTCCTTCCCCTGGCTCCTGGGTCACTGGACTTGATTGACAGCAGCGGGAGCCAATGGCTCCCCAGCTATCAATCCAGCCAATGAGAACCAGAGCAGCTGCAAGGCTCATCCCTGTCGCAGGTTCGTTTTGGGCTCAGGTAAGTAAAGGGGGGCTCAGCATTAAGGTGAAAAACCTTAAGGGTTTACAACCCCTTTAAAGAAAAATGTGTTAGTGTATCTAAATCTCCTAGTACACCTCCTCTCAGACTGTCAACGCTGCTGTCCAGAGGTGCCACCTGTGCGCCTTCATCCAGAGTGGGGTCATAGGAGGTATGTTACTGGCCAGATCACCAGGTGAAAACAGAAGGACAAAGCCTAAAAAAAGAAACCAAATGCAGCCACCACATCTCATGATTGGTAAACTGCAATATATTACATTTTTTGTTTTGGGTTTAATACTGTTTTAATTAAAATCATTTAAAGTGACCATCATTAAAATTCATATTCACACAATGAATACGACACATCAACATTATTCATTTTTCATTTAAGTAAAAAAAATGAAACCCTCTAGTAAAAAATAGCCTAGGCACCCTAAATCACATGGTCCTCATGTACCTAGATAGTTCCTAATATGCACCTTTTCACTCCATATAGCACAAGGTATGGTTAATTGAGTGCTTTGTCCTCTAGGGGGTGTGCCAACATCCTATATGTTTAATATACTTTTGTATAGTTCTGAATGATGCGCAGAAATAGGTTGGTAGGATGGTTTACATTGCATTAGATCTATTTCATATGTATATGCATTAAATCTTAGAAAGACTACACACCTCTCTAGCATTTATGTAATTCCTTTACCACAAATAGAGCTTTCTTTTGGTGGTATTTGATCACCACTATGTTTTTGTTTTTTTTGTGCTATAAACAAAAAAT
Organism: Glandirana rugosa; assembly: GCA_018402905.1. Classification (NCBI taxonomy): domain Eukaryota; kingdom Metazoa; phylum Chordata; class Amphibia; order Anura; family Ranidae; genus Glandirana; species Glandirana rugosa. The sequence continues at coordinate 1,048,524 of BLSH010530744.1, forward strand.
GTCTGACAATTTTGAAAAAAAACCCCAATATTTTTTACTTTCTGCTATACAACATATCCAATAAAAAAAAATCTTCAAAATTTAGGCCAATATGTATACTGCTACAATAAGCATATATTGATTGGTTGTCGCAAACGTTGTAGGGGATGATTTACTAAAAGCAAATAGACTGCAGCTGCTCCAAAGCTTTGTAAATGAGGGGAAGCTCTGCTGACTTCCATTATCCAATTATGTGCAAGCAAAAAAAGCTGTTTTTTAAAAAAAATTTCTTGCATGTGATTGGGTATTCCTTTGGGTGAAATTTACCTCATTTACTAAGATCTGGAGTAATTGCACGTGCAGAGTACAACTGCACAGTCTATTTGCTTTTAGTAAATCAACCCCATAATGTCAAACTATGGTATACATATACTGAATTTTTTGTTTATTTTTTATTTATTTATTTTTAGATTAGTAATGGGCGTGATCAGCAACTTATATTGACGATATTGCGACACTAACTGACACTTTGTGGCAACCAGTGACACTAATACACAGTGATTAGTGCTAAAAATATGCACTGTCACTGTACTAATGACACTGGCCGGGAAGGGGTTAAGCAGCTAGGGTGATCAAAGAGTTAAATGGGTGCCTAGCCAGTGTTTTAGTGTGCTGTGTGTGGTGCTTTCACTAAGGGAAGTGATGGATGTGATTCCCTGCTTTGCAGGGAAAGAAAATCCATCCCTTCCCCCCTGTCAGAATGAAGCTCTGCCTTTTTTACACAGGCAGAGCCCCACTCTGTGTGTTTTCCCAATGATCGGTGGGTGCCGGCAGACATCCATTCGCCAGCACTCGATGCTCAGCTTCTGCTGTGACAAATCATAGCAGAAGCGGCATGCTGGTGGTGCGCACGCCCCCTACCCGGAAGTGTTGGATCGCATACTATGTACCCGATTCAGCGCAGGATAGCCGATTTGCCGCCGTACATGCTTGTGATGCAGGCGCAGTCGCCAAGAGGTGAACTTGTTTCTGATTCTGTAGCCTGTTCGCTTAAGTCCCTATAGAGTAACTTCACTTTTTTTGAGAAAAAAAAACATTGCAGGGATTTTAACAAACTTTGTTGCAGATTCCTACCTGTTTCTATTTAGATTTCTGCTTCATACCCCAACACGGTGTCGGTAACCTGCGTTCTGTGAGCGTTTCCCACACCGTGTTCCAAACGCACTGGGTGTGTGATCTGCTGGGAGTGTCAATGTACAACAACACTCCAAACGCAGATGCGATGCGATCTGATTGCGGTGCGTTTGTAAAGGTAGGGCATGCACTTATTTTGATGTGATCCTGGCCGATTTCAGCCCATTCATTTGAGTTGCATCGCACTGAATCACACAGGATTGCGGAGTGTGTTCTTGTGCGATTCCTGGTGTGAACCGGCACTGAAGGAATAGCTCTTGGTTATATTATGATTCTGAATGGGAGTGACTTTTTGATTTTTGATCAGACGATGCACTTGCAGGGCTCTAATGAGGAAAGTGGCAGAGTCTGCATTCCTCTAGAAGTGATTAACCTTTTAGGAGCATCTCAGGAGAAATGACATTTTTGCTGCAAAAGATGCTTAAAATCTGGCCTGTATCATTGCGCAAATACCATACTAGATTTATTTAAAAATAGATTGAAAAAACGAAATACACACTCACATTGTTAGGTGCCTATCATCCCCGGCACCCCGCGTGTACTGCAGGCGATTTGATAGGGTCAGAGGCGTAACTAGAACCTTCAAGGCCCCGGTGCAAGAAATTATGAAGGGCCCCCTGACCCCTGGCCAGGGCCCTTCCCTCTTCCCACTGATCCTGGGGCCCTTTACGCCTATCGTGGGTCCCTTTATTACGGCACTGCAGTGGGGCCCATTCACAAGTTCTGCAGCAGGCCCCAGGGGGACCAGGGAAGCACACAGGGGCCCTGGGAACAGCAGAAGACAAGTAAACTGGATAGAGGAAAATGGAGGAGATTGGGTCCTCTAAATGCCACCCCCGCCATCCCTCCTATTCAGGTGAACAAGGGAGGCACATGGGCCCCCTGGACCATGGGGCCCGGTTGCAATTGCAACCCCTGCAACCCCTATCGTTACGCCCCTGGATAGGGTAATCAGCCCATATAATGTAGAACCGCCATCCCTGCGGCTCGGCTTGTTCTCTAATATCAGGAAACAACCCAATCCAGTCAGGAGGGAAAATTGCTCAGCACTATAAGCGACTTCAAGATGGTGGACATATCAACCCTTCCAAACTTGCCCCTCCTCCTTTGGAAGGAGGGGAGGTGGAGCACTGCCTTTTATGTCCTTTATGTCTAAAGAGCACGAGCACTTTCTATACACCAGAGTGGGACCCCAACCTTTGTCGCTTGTTTATTGGACTGTTCATTGGGCTAATCTTCCTATTTTTGGTTTTGCTAAACCGAGCGCAGTGTGTGTATTTTATTCATTTTATCTGTTCACTGGACTATTTAACACTGCAGCTGGTTAAATTGGACTTGCCATTTCCATTGGCGCCAATTTTGTGTTTACATATATTTGAAAAAATGCAGCCTCCTCAGTTGGGAAGCCAATATTGTTTTTGTTTTTTCAGGCTTCCCAGCCTAGAGGCGAGATCTGGGGACTTATAGACCCCAGATCTCACTGTAAAGAGGACCTGTCATGCACTATTCCTATTACAAGGGATGTTTATATTCCTTGTAATAGGAATAAAAGTGTCAAAATAGAAAAATAAAAGTAAAATAAACAATAATAAAAAAATAAATGAATGCGCCCCCGTCCCTGCGTGCTCGCGCGCAGAAGAAACCGCATATGTAGGTCACGCCCCCATATGTAAACGACATTCAAACTCCACATGTGAGATATTGCCTCACTCGATATTGAGAGCAATATTTCTAGAGCTAGACCTCCTCTGTAACTCTAAAGAGGTAACCTGTAAAAATGTTTAAAGCGTTGCCTATGGGGATTTTTAAGTACCGAAGTTTGGCGCCATTCCACGAGTGTAATTTCAAAGCGTGACATGTTAGGTATCTATTTACTCAGTGTAACATCATCTTTCACATTATGCCCAAAAAAATTTGGCCAACTTTACTGTTTTTTGTTTTTTTTAATGCATGAAACTGTTTTATTTAAAAAAAAAAACACATTTGAAAAATTACTGCGCAAACACTGTGCGAGATAAAAAGTTGCAGCGACCACCATTTTATTCCCTAGAGTCTCTGCTAATATATGTATATATATAAAATGCTTGGGGATTCTGAGTCATTTTATAGCAAAAAAATTATGATTTTTACATGTAGGAGCGGAGTGTCAGAATTGGCCCGGTAGAGAAGTTTGTGTAAGGTTTGGTTAAGTTTGTCAACCACTGTATTGCGCTTGCTTTGGTTTTCTGTTTTGGGGGAAAAAAGAGGACCTTGTCTTGGATGAATACCTTATATACCTCCCAACTGTCTTTTCTTTAATCTGTGGCCGGGGTGGATTTGATTTAAATCAAGTCGATTTAAATCACTAGTAAAAAGGTTTGATTTAAGTCAACTCGATTTAAATCATAATTTTTAAAGAGCAACTGTCATCTCTGTCCCACAGCAGCTCCTCCTCTGACCCTCTTCACCGACAGTCCCATTCACTTTAATGGGACGGCTGGTAATGCGGCAGTGACACAACAAGGCGAGGGACGTGGTGGCAGAAGGTGAGTGGATGGCCACTAACATGTGCTGCCATGATAGATATGAAATGACAGGTGCTCTTTAAATGTAAGGATTTATTCATACAGGTAGTTAGAATCTTTAATATTTCCAAACAAAATCAAGGTTTCCTATTTAGAGCTGTCAGGTTAGTAAAACAGCGATATCAGAACCGATTCAATCATACAGTTTGTAGTGTACATAGATCTGAAAAACAATGGGATAAAGGAATATTCCTGAACTTTGTTTTATCTCATGGTAACTGTGAAATTGTGTGACTGCATCAATGCAGTGCATGTTATCTCAGCTTTCAGAGCTTGGATTCATTGAATGAGTTTACCAAAAATATAAATATTGCAGAATATACAGCCTGAATAAACTAAATTAATAATGTATCTTAAATAGAAAACTATCTTTAGATAGATTTTCACTCCAAAAGCATTTTATTGAAATAAATTTGATAAAAATTAAAAAAATTGCTTTAAATAAAAAAAATCAGATTTCAATAAAAAAAAATCAGATTTTTTTTTTTTATTTAAAAAAAAAAAATCATTGATTTTTATCCACCCTAACTGTGGCTGCCTGTGTGAGCAAAGACTGCAGGCAGTTGGTCTACAGACTGCTCCAAGTCTCTAGGTTGCTGACAGAGGCCACAAATGGGTAAATGCTGGCCTCCTGCATAATAGAATGGGCCGCATGCAGTATATAAGGTGTACAGAATACATTTCCCATGCAGTAATGTTTGTGAATTCAGCACTGGTTTTTGTGTGCTTTTATTCTTCTTGTTAATGATCTAGAATAAGGAAGGGTATTATTTTCGGAGTAGGGTTGGGATGAGCAGTGCTGCCTGTATGTAATGTATAGAGTGGGCTTAGAGACTGGAGTATATTAGAGCAGCGAGCAGGGCGATAAGTGCAGGGGAGAGTTGTTAGCTGTGGAAAGTGGTCTCCACGTGTCCTGCGGGGATCTCTCTCTGCATTGACCCGCTGACCCCAGCTCTGCTGAGTGTGGTAAATGGGGAATCCCTTAGGACCTCAAAATAAGCAAAGAACTTCCCAGAAAGCAATGTGGAGTAACTCTCTCCTCCCCAGCCTGCTGCTTATGATTCAAAATGATGGAGCTCATGTAAAATTAGCCACAGTGATTTCAGATCAATAACATATAAAAAACATTTTGTGTACGTCGCTGACAATTGGATAATAATAAAAAGATGAATGGAATTTATAGCATAAATGACAAAAATCTTCCCGTGCGTTTTTTGTCTTTAAATAACAGACTTAGCCATTGAAATTACTAAGAAATCACTAACAATAAGTTGGCACAAAGGGACACAGAATGAAAGTTTGATTTGGGGTCTGATGAAACGATTTTCTAGAATGAAAGCAACTATTTTTTTTTACACGCATGTGCTAAATGTAAAGTTGCAGTCAACCATCAATAAGATTAGGTTCACATGGGCATTGATAGAAAAGATTTAAATGCTTGTAAAATGCCTTTAGCAGCTTTTCTCATCCAAGGTTCCTCTTGGGTCAATAAACAATTTCTAATTCTCTGATTTTTTTAAGGGCTCGTTTACACTAAAGGTTGTAGTGTGGTAAAACACTACAGTTGAGCTGTATTGTTGCCGCCCACTGCAACCGCTCTCCCATTAGCTGAAGAGGCAGCAGCAAGGGGCTTACACACCCACTGTGCCAGGAATTATACCCCCCCCCAATGAATGAATAGGGCCACTCTGCATGTGCCCCGCAGCCTAGTGCGATGTATACAGTTGTAGTGCGCTAGTGTGGGGTTCAAGGGGTTAAAGCAGGCGGTGAGGAGGTGATAAATCCCCTTGCCATTGCTTGTCAAATGCTCAGATCACTCTTCAGAGACCAAAGCAAGTGTGAATGAGAGAAAATATACAGGTAACCACGACTGGGGATAAACAAGCAAAAAAGCAAAAAAAAAAATATAGCAGCTTGCACAATATTAGATATTCAATATAGCATAAATGTAACATGTGAAACATACTGCGCTAATCAAAATAAATCAATGCTAGAAATATATTAATTGCAAACCATTATTTACTGACAAATATAAGGGAATATTCTAAAAAAAATATATAAAGAAAATAGAAAAAAAAAATGTTCCAGCACACATAAGCTACATTGAATTAGGCCCAGACACTCTCATGAATACATTTCCCCAAAGTCTATACAGCACAAACAGTGGGGAAAAAGTCTTCATATGTGCTCTACTCCAAAATTTCACTCCCCCAACATGCTTATGCTAAGAGGCTTACCAGAGAGACATGACCCTCTAATACAGAGAAGTCAGGCTGTACATGATGGTAACAAAAATAGCAGTTAGTGCTATAGATGCAAATTAGATTAGATTATAGATTAAAATCCCTCACATTAAAAAAAATGTAACAGTGCTGCACAGTACTACCCTTCCAGAACCCGTTCCAGATGCTTCCATATGCGTGATGACGTCACAGCGGCCAGCTCTTCCCTACGCGTTTCATCATAAATGACATCATCGGGGGACTTGTGTAAGCATGAAACAGTCTGTAAGGGGGGATTCTTCCCAATGAGCAGGCATACTGGGAACATTCTTCCCAGTGACCATCATATTAATGTAACGTGAGCTGTACGTATAATAATTGTTAGCAGGGTTTTTTGAGACCAGAGAGTTATTTAAAACTTTCTACATGCTAAAAAAGGTTGAGAATGGCATAAGGCATTTGTGAAACCTTGTCTTAAAGGAGAAGTTTGGGGTAAACAAAAAACAAATACACATACCTCAATGCTGGAGCATCGGTGTGATGCTGCAGCTGTCCTACTTTGACTCTAAGCTCAAGAACTGAGCGATCACATGACTATTGATTGCTCAGTTCTTCTTAGAACAGAGAGCAGGGACTGTCTATCACCACTCTCCTCACTGCCTCTCCAGTGCTCACTGGAGTGCCAGCCTGGAGAGGGGGCGGGTGCAGCTGGCTTCAGCTCTCAGCCACACACTGAGAGGCAGTGCCAACTGTCAATCAGGCAGCTTGGTGGATGCCGGCTGTATGGTTGGGATTCTTCCAGAGTCTGGAGCAGCTCTGCCATGTCAGCAGATAGTGGGCAATGTCTCACTATCAATTGATTTAAGGTCACAGGAAGCTAAAGTAAGTGCACTCCCGTGACCCACAAAGGTCAAGCTTTGGCCATATTTCTCTTTTAAGCTTTCAAATTTCCTTGTGAATTTTATTTTTTTTGGAAGGGAGAAAATTCATTAAAAATAGGAGCAGCTTCTCAAACACTTTGCAAATGTTTACAGTGCGTTTGAGACACATTGTCATTGACTTGAAATGAGGTGTTTGGCAAGCTTTGCAAGTTTCCAATCCCTGCCAAACATTTCTGGTGAGATAAAAAAAAAACAACACAAAGCAAAGTAACACAATAACATTGTAGCTTTTGTGGGTGCACATTTACATTAAAGAACAGGCATTAATGTGTTACTAAACCCAGGACCCTGCTTTCACTATATCTGATCTCCCACAGTACACAGAATATGGAAATGCAATTATTTTAGTAAATATGAACTGCTAAATACCTTTTCTCGTCAGCAGTATATAGCAGTCTTGTGACTTCTATCAATGTCCAGTTGAGCACTGGTTAAAGCTTATAAGAGGAGTTTTCTTTCTCCTCTGACTGTCCTATGAGGCTGCAGGACCCCTGACCCTCTGTTTGGACAGTGCTGATTGGCCCTGTGCCGATTACATGCACCCTCCGAAGAAAAAAAAAACTCTTTAGCAATACACACCAAACTGAGCATTTGCAGAGTGCACCTAAGGCTCTGTACTATCAGGAGATGGATTGGGGACAGTGGAAGAAGGGGAGGATAAGAGAAGACAGAGTCAAATACCTTTTTTTACACATTGCAGAGGATTGACCCCTTAGGTTCCCCAGTGAGTATAGCACACATGCTTTACGGCATATACAGACTGATTTTACTGCTGTGGATTTAGAAACACTTTAACTTTACAAAACATTTTTTAAGCCTCATTAATTCAAAGAGAATGTTTATTCTTATATCTGTATGAATGAGGCCCAGCTGTCATATAACAGTAGACCATAGGGTGTCATTGTTGCTCTGATATGTAATGCTGTTATTCACCCCACCTCATCATATTTGGTACATATACTGGATATAATATTATAACAGACAATCAAAATATGAGGGTGGGGCAGACTTACCAGTTGTGCAAGCTGTGTAACTGCACAAGGGCCCTCATGAAGTCAAGACCAAGTTATACTGTAGGGTCAGGCAGGGACCTCCTTCTGCTGCCATGTAGACCAGGTCACTACTGTCTTTTAAGGTAGGTTAGTGAGAGCCATTCTTCACGATGCTTGTATTGTTCTTCTGGACTGTAAAATCCAAGAGTCAGGCAACAATCACCTTCTAATTTCCTGGTGGACCTACACTGATTACATACAGAATACTTTTCCCATTTCTTTTGAAGCCATTTCAAATTTAAGGGAGTGTTTTCTGTCTGACCGCATGTGTATATTATGGATTACAAGAGATTTCAGGGTGCAGAAAAATCAATCTATCTATTTATCTATCTATCTGTCTATCTATCTATCTATCTATCTATCTATCTATCTATCTATCTATCTATCTCTCTATCTATCTATTTATCAATCTATCTATCTATCTATTTATCTATCTATCGCCCTATCTATCTATCTATTTCCATTGAATACGTATTTAAACTGGGGCACTAGTTAAATGGGGGGTCCTTGTTCTAGCACAGGCCCCTTGTCAACTTTGACCACCACCCATATTTCTGGTTTCTGTAGTTCTGGTTGATACACTGTTGTTGAAGGCAAAGTCCACCCATAAATGATATTTCAGTACTAGATTGAGCCAACAGTGTGAAGCACCTGCAGCCAGTTCCTTGGGACTATTTTCTTGTTGTAGTGCCAGGCTCTCACCCCACCAAACCCGATCTTAGTTAGTTGTAGGCCGAGCGGCAGTAATCCCCTTTTCCTGTCCAAACAAGAAATGCTCCTGCTTATCGTCTCCTTGTTCCTGTATCAATCACATCTCATTGCTTCTATTTATGTTTTAGTATCGCCATAAGTAGACCCACCAGGAATTTGTTAGGCCATTTTTTTCATGCCACTTTCATTTATTGTTTATCTAGGAAAAATGTTACAAATAAACAGTAAGTTTTATAAATGAGGACCACCTAATTTTCCTAACTTCTCCATGTTTCTCCTTGTCATTCTCTTCCTTGTTCCCTCTCCTCCCCCTTCTCTTCACCCCCCCCCACCTCACCAGCCCCCCACTAATTATTACAGTGGGAGACGCAGTTAATGGCTGCCAGCACTCCAGAGGTTTGGCCAGCAGCCTCAGATAGGATGCTAGAAGTAAACATTATTAATTACAAACAATTGCCTAAATTAGAATTTTCTGTGCACCTGCTTCTTTCTTAATTAGCTGAGGGCTCGGCGGAGTCTGTAAAAAGTCTTTCTTAAACACTCTGGAGCTGTGATAACATTTATGCTGTACAATTAGAAACAGCAAATAAGATCTTTGGCTTCTTTCATGTTCAGAGTGGCCCTGTTTGTATCAGTGTGTATTTAAATTTCCCTCAAGTCTTAGGACTTGCCACTAATTAGGGGACGTTTGTCTACTGATCCGCCATCCCTGATGACATAGAGGACTTCATAGCTCTGCTCTGGATGAAAATCGTTCTGGTGGCTTTCATGTTGGGAGCTAAAACCACACTCGGGCCTAGTTCTGTGTCTTCTTTGAAGGTCTTGCGGGTTAATATCTAGGGCTGAGGGATAATAGAAGGCAGCTCCAAACAGATTTACAATATATGTTTACCTTTGTATCTTTATTAAGCCAACTACTATCATAGAGAATGACGGACAAGGTATCCTTTGGCCGCTTCTGTTTTGCCAAATAGGGTCCACTATGGAGCAAGAACCCTTTAGTGTTTTACCTACTTGGCTAATACATTATATACCACCAAAGGTGAAATTAATTACCACAGCAATACAGCTCAACCACATTGCCTCCCAAATCCCCCCCACCCCCAACTTCCCCTGTACATTGAGAAGATCAGGGTGGACTGGAGGCCCTGAAGCACACTTTTCCTAGAAGCTTCTGATGTCCAGGTACAAAGTCCAGCACAAGCTAGTTTCCCAACACAATGTTTGTATGGCTAAGGGGAGTTTAAGGTCTAGGGCAACCATTGTTGAGGGCCAGTTAAAGGGGGAATTCTGCAGCACTGATCCTTTACTACAGGAAAGCGGGAATGTATTGCTGAGCAGGGTTAAATCTGCTAAATGGTACCCTTGCAAGGCAAGGAAAGGGATGGTTGGCACTTAGGATGACATCCAAAATGGCATTTCTTTATTAAATACATGTACAAAGCTGTAAAACATGCATGAAGGTTGCAGCACCTATACACCTGTTTTCCCAGCACGTGCAAGCTACAGTGCTCTTTGGGGCTGATTTACTAAAGGGAAAAGGACTTTGCACCTTGCAAAGTACAGTTGCCCTCTGCAAGCGCAGTTGCTCCAGAGCTTAGTAAATGAGCAGAAACTCTGCTAACTTCCGTCATCCAATCATGTGCAAGCAAAAACATTGTTTTTTACCTTTTTTATTTTCCTTGCACGTGATTGGGTACACTTTGCAAAGTGAAGCTTTACCTCATTTACTAAGCTCTGGAGCAACTGCACTTGCAGAGGACAACTGCACTTTGTAAAGTGCACAGTCTATTTGCCTTTAGTAAATCAACACCTATACATTTTGCTTCCCTGCAGGGCTGAAGGACGTTTTCAAATGGTCTTTGTCCACTGTCATCAACCTCTTAACTGATAAACCCACCAGTTCCCATTCATATGACTTTCCTGCTGCCAAAATTCTCTTTTTCTGTGCCCCCATTCCCCCCACCCCCTACTGCAAACTATTACATGTGACTGTGATGAGACTTATAAGAAATAAACAGGTTCCTTGACTCCATAACAATATAGTAGTGATTGGTCCCATATCACCAATAGAACTCTTTAATTGGCACTTTTAAAGCAGACAGCATGCTGCTTCACATGGCACGCCTTAATTTTAATTTGAATTAGGTGAAATGATTATATAATAAAATGGGTGGAGTTAGAATGAAAATAATCATTCTCATGGGCCTAGAGTAAGATGATATCTAAATAGATTTCTAGATGTTTCTTCATTACTGGGTCATAGCTGTGCAGCTTTTCATTTTACAAGCCACACATACTGAACTAGACCACTCTTTTTTATGTAAATTATTTTCTATACCAACAGATACTGTCCCTGGTTAATCTCATTTAGGTTCCATTGTTTTATATTGATAATAAAAATAATAATAATAATAAAAATACAGTAATGGTAAAATTTGTGGGTGATAATTTCCGGCCTTTACTGCTATGGCAATCAGAGGAAGTATTGGCTAGACAAGTGGGAAATGCGTAGTTAGTGGTATGGGAATTCTATAAACAGTAAGGTTCTTTTCACCCATAGAGGTTTATTTACTAAAGCTGGAGAGTACAAAATCTGGTGCAGCTGTGTATGGTTTTTTCCTGACCTTCCACCTTCACCTGGTCTTCCCTCTGGGTCCACAGACTCCGGCTGCGTGACTGGTCAGAGCCACAATGACGTCACTCTGGCCTATGCGTGGAGGACCTGCGGTTTATGGCACACACCAACCGGGCCGTTCCTTCAGAGCGCATGCGCCAGTGACTTCATTGGTTGTATATATAATAAATACCTCCTAAACGGCGCACGTTTAGGAGATATTTACACTACCTATAGGTAAGCCTTATTATAGGCTTACCTATAGGTACAAGTAAGAGATGGGAGTTTACTCCCACTTTAAAGCCACTTTAATATGAACTGCATGACTTTTGGACAGAATCAGGTAAGGGTCATTCAAGCAGCCATCTTGTCCTGTACACATGGCGGCTCTGTGGGTTCACAGATCATTCACAGTAACCAGTTCAATTTAAAGCATGTAGAAAGGTAAAGTGGGAAAAAAGGAAATCAAATATAACTAAGAAGATAAACAGCACACAGTAAATATACGACAGGCAGAAAACTATCTAAACAAATGGTAAAAAAAAGTATTTGTAAGAATTCATGATATATATATATATATATATATATATATATATATATATATATATATATATATATATATATATATCTGTCCTATGAGTGTTTAGCCTGTCTTGGTCTTAGAGAAATGATCTGTTCACACAATCTCTTGGCTGGATTCCTCTCTGAATTGTAGCCTTTCCAGCAATCAGGGCTGGAAGAACATCTGTTTTGTGACACACTGCCTGTGACATTCGGATGTAAGATCATCGCTTAGCAAAGACTTCGGAACAGCTTGGAAAGACTTCAGTTTTGAAATCCTTCACCTCACATGTGCTGGCTGCGGGAGAACGCCTCTGACCTTCCGCTTCTCCAAAGCAGTTTCATTTCATTTCACTTTCACTGCCAAACATTCAGGATGGTGGGGGTGAAAAGGGGGGGGGGGGACATTTTCATGGCAGGCCTCTGTAGGATAACTTTCTCATGGAACATTCAACAGTACTCTGTAAACATAGGAAGCCGCCAAACACATGTATATCCCTGCCATATATAAAGTGTGGGACCACTGGGAAACAGACACTCAGAGGTGTGGGTGCCTTTTTGAAATGAGTAAAGAACAAATAATTGAAAATTTGCTCAGCCGGTAATTTACCTGATCAGTTTGCCCATTTTGATCTGCCATTTTCACATCTGACCAATATCTTTATTTCCGTTTTTTTGGTTTTAAAAAATATTTTAAAATAAGACATGCACCCCAACCACCACAAGGCATCAACCTAACACATTAAGGTATCTGCAAAAGCTGGATGACCCCAAGTAATACTTTATTTATAAAATTGCTAGCAATCTTGAGCATCCATGTGAACAAGCAAGGTCTTGTTTGTTCACATGGATGCTAAAGATTGCTTGCTATTTTATGAATAAAGTATGACCACTGGATCATAAGCAGACTCTAGCTTTTGCATATAAATATACGATTTGGAGGTATACAGAAGCCAAGATGTTTAAAACCGGCATCCCTAGAGTGTACTTTGGCATGAATGTAGAGTCACTTTTTGTTGAGGTTTGGATACCCCATGGCTAAAGGGTTTTAAATGTTCTAACGACAGCTCTTGTGCCCTTCAGCACTGGAGGATGCTTCTAATGGAGGCTGAAAATGGTGCTGATGGGCACCTGTCTCTTTTTGCAATAACTTATCTGGAACAGGTATATATCTTATAGGGAACTGCTAAGTTGTTACTACTGCTGTTGAACTGTTAAAGGGATCTAAAGTTCACAAGACTATGTGCCAGAAAATGATAGACCTAAAAGGTCCACAACTACAAATCTTCAAGAAAAGCATAACCTTTACTGCAGGTGTCATGTCCTCATAAATGATGATAATGACCTTTGTACAGAACAGATCCCTTTTTTCACCAACCATATTACATGAGAGAAAAAAAAACAAATAATCCAATTACATCCAGCACATGCTGTTGGAGGCAGAAAGGAGTCTATTGTATGTGCCACACTGCCACTGGACCATACAGCCCACCAATCAAGACCCTGCTGAGAAAGAAAACAAGATGGTTGCACGTTAGTTGAGCTAAAGATAGTGTGCTGTGGCTGCTCTCAATAGCCTCCTTTCTCCTTCAGTTCTGCTACTGGAATTGCCCACAAGTGCCTAGAGAAAGCAAACATAGCGGTAAAAAATGAACACAAACTGTACATATTGTGCATTTCCTGCTTACTCTTCTTCTCTAAGCACTGTCTCATAAGTATCTCATATATATTGCTCTTACGGTAATGAAAGCGTATACTAAGTAATGATGGTAAAACAGTAGAATAGTGGTGAACTAGGATTTTATGGAATCCTGGGGTTCATTGAGCAAAGAAAACTTTGGGGTTGATTTACCAAAACTGGAAAGTGCACAATCTGGTGCAACTCTGCATAGAAAAAACAGCTTCCAGGTTTTTATTGTCAAAGCTTAATTGAACAAGCTGAAGTTAGAAGCTGATTGGCCATGCATGGCTGTACTGAATTTAGCACTCTCCAGTTTTAGTAAATCAACACTTTATGCCTCTCAGATAAATAACCAGTCCACTGATACCAATAATCTCTTGAGCTGTCTGTAACAGGGTACCATATATGTAAGAATAATTCTTTCTTTTGACCATTACCCTAATGTACTGTGGGTTGTAGATATAGTAAATATTAGCAGGGGTTCCCTTAGACCAGACGGTTATTACAAGAGTTTTGCCATGTTAAAAAGGTGGACAAAGACTGAGTTAGATCTTCAGATCAGTTTGTTGCAGTAGGATCTTGAGGCTGAGGTCAACCACTAAAGTGAAAAAAATATGTAATTTTGTAAGAGCCTTTAAATATTTTGGTGTTTTCAGTTAATAATGATAAAACAGGAATGAGCAGCACATATTATTAAGGTTTAGATAAGACATAAGAAGAGGTGCAGACGGTGGGTGTATTTGTTGCACTGTTAAGGAACAAGAGTGGAAGAAGTGCCTGCTTAGAAGGATTGGGTCTAATGGCAGGAAGTGGATGCCTGGTATTCGCTAACCATTTGGGCTGATTAGTGTCAGTGATAAGAACTGATCATGTTACTGTGCAGCTGGGGCATGGGGAGATCCTGATATTTAACTTAAAAATAATGAAAGCTGCAAATGTCCAGACGGCAAAACGCCTTTATGGTACCAACCAAAGAAAACATTCACATTCTATGTGGCTAAAACTACTTAGAGGTAATGAAAACTGCTTTGTTTGCACGGTTCCTGAAACCAGTTGGTAAATGTAGATACAGGTCAGATGTCAAAGCTAGCATTGACCAGCTTGCTTTCTTCTGAATCATTACTCCAGATAAAAAGATGGACTCAATAATATTGGCTCAAATTATAGAAAACAATTACATATAAATGAAGACTGGAGACCATGTACCACTAAAATTTGTTAGCCGGAGAGAAGATCATAGCAGGACTTGGTGGTGCAATGATGTGTTTGAGGTTGGCAGATGTCGCTCTCTGCATCATTCCCGGTGTGACATCTGTCCTCTATAACCAGCCTAACTCATTATGTAAAGCTATCTCCAGTGAATGGGTTTGATTGATCAAATTAAGACTATCTTCCAGTGAACAATACAGACTTACTGTGTGAGCAAGGATATCTTCCTGTGAATGATTCTGATCCATGATGTTCCAGTAACTGCTTTTGGCTCCCCATATTTAGTGAGACCATGTTTCGGTAAAGAAATCCAGCTGTAAAGCTGGTTTTACATGTGGCAATTTGATCAAGCGATCAATTTTTCACTTTTTCTCAAAATTGCAAAGACCTACAATTGTTTCAATAAAGCGCAAAGAAAATAAATTGAAATTACTGAATTCATCAAATTTTCTTTTTTTTTTCTTATTTCAATCTTATATCAGTTTGATTGTAATTTTCCTTCAAACTTTTTTTTTTTTTTTTTTTTTTATCATAAACTTTACTAAAGTTGTCAATTCTGATTGGCTGCTGGTGCTCCCTCCCCCTTGCAATTTGATTGCAGCTGTGCTAGTTGTAAAAATACATTAAATTGTTTCAAAATACATAACTGCAGTCAATTGTGTTTTTTATGTCTGCCTAGAGTTCAGCTTTCTGAAATCACCACGGAGTTATAGTATTTTTGCCAGATAGATAATTAGATATAAATGGTACTTAGCAGTACTTCTGTAGTGAGGCATAAATATTTGGCTTATCAGGTGTTTAACCGCAGCTAAAAACAACCTGTTTACTACCTTATAATGATCTTTCAGAAAGGGATACAGATCCAACATTTTTTATTAGTGCATAATAAAATACAGGGCAGGTCTTTTATGATCACTTTGTGTCCTGTAGATGCACCAAGAAGCAATTGGAATGATCTCCAAAGTGAAGGAAATCCCATCTTGGATAGTTGTCACTAGGGATGAGCTTGGGTTGGGTACAAACCCAAGTTCAGCCAAATTCAGAAGTAAGCTGTCAGTGTGGGCCCAATCAGCTATGCTTGGCCTATTCTCTGTGCCCTGTAACTGCAAGTCTACAAAGTGACAGGGATGCTCACAACATCTTTGACCAAGTATGGCCACTTGGCCATACTAGGTCAATCACAGCTTACTTATGAGATCAGCCGTACTTGGGTTTGGATCAAACCTAAGCCAGAGACCAAGTTCTTACAAGTTCTAGGTGACCTAGTTCTCACAAGAATACGTGTAATGTTTCCAGTGGAATATTTCCCCTCTGTTCTGATGGCAACTCAAAATTTTGTATTTTCCATCAGCCCCTCTGATTGTGGTCTTCAGAACAAATAGAGAGGATTAATCTACCACAGGCACAAAGCAATACAAAAATGACTGGGGTTCTAACATTATCCTACTGTGTCCAACACAGACATAAAAGTGTTGGCTTTAGGTGTACTTTAAAGTCAAGTAACTATGATTCTCTTCCATTCTTAGTAAGGCTACGTTCCAGTGATTATTACAGTATTCTACTAAATAAAGTTATCTTCCAAGTAATGGTTATGACTTGCCTTTTGGACCTTTGAGTACCTCCTACTTATTATATATTAGTTAGGCATTCTGGATCTTCTAATCAGTGGCTCTAAATATCACTTTTGGGGAATAACTGCACAGTGCCAAAAATTCCCTCACATTTATAGGACATTATTAATAACAAGACCTGACACCTCTTCTATCAGACTGGCATCCCTGGGTGAAACGATTTCCTGTGGAGGACAATGTCCTATGAATGAGGCTGCTCTTCTACAATTTACCAAGACCACGGGCTAACAGCTCAGTTTAGTGTTCCCAGAAGGCCGAGTACATGACACACTAAATCTGACACAACTACAAAAAAATGCCGTTCTCCCCTAGAATCCAAGCCACACTGTTTTCTTTCTTATTCCCAGAGCTGAACGGGTTAATGGCAAGAAACAATACCAAATGTGTCAGAAAGCACAAGATTTCTACATCTTGCTTTTTATCCTCGCCAAAGGAAAAGAAAAATCCACAGGAAAAAAATTGCATTTTGTTTTTAATGATTCCTAGTGCAATCCATTATTTAAAGCCCCCCTGTGCATTCTGGTATCAGAAACACACTTTGGTGAGGCATTGTGGGTAATTTCTAAACGAGTCTCTGCTGGATTGGTCTGTAGCTGGCTGCCTCTCACATGGGACAATTGAGGCCTGCTCGCCTCCCTCCCCTCCCTCCAGCCTGCACATTAATATATTAATTGGCATGTTTTACACTATTTTATTTAATGAGGTGCACTGGTGTGTTGGAAAGCTCAGTGCTGATGACTGTACAGTGTAAATGAAACAAAATATCGTACTGGAGAGAGGAAGTGCAGGAGGGAGAGTTATATGGGATTGTGTGAGTTCCACTCCGCAAAGGCTTCTTGTTACACTTCTCTTCTCAATGCAGAGACCCCATGATAAAGGGACATGGCGACTCCCTGCTTTCTATAAAACCAGAGGCAATCACACAATCAGGGGCTAGCAATATTCACAAATCTCTACATCAAAATTCTCATACCATAACGAAAATCAAGATATTTTTACATTGTGCTAAGTAGATAGCAAAAGAACTTCAAGGGCCCATTTCCATATTTTGTGGTGCATTACTATGCTTTGGGTTAAGGCAGCTGCTTAAAGTGGTAGTAAACCCTCCTATCATTTTTCAGCCAAGGAAGCTGCCATCTTGGCCTCTGTTTAATCTGCAACTGCCATGATGCTGCACATGTGATCAGCTATGACACCAGCCATTGGATGGTTTGACAGTTTGGTTTAGAGCACAACCAATGGGAGTGTTACATTTCCGGCACGTGCCGGAAATGGAACTGGTTTTAAACTGTTAAATGGATGAGTTTACTACCGCTTTAAAGTGTCAGTTCACCTTTACAGAAAAATGTAAAGGTGAACTAACATCGTCCCCCCGACCCTGCTATACTTCCTTACAGGGCTGTCAGAGCTGTCAGTGCCCATGCAGCCAGTCCAGAGGTCCAGAGATTGGAAATCTCCGCTCTTCTCCCTCTTCTCTGTGCAGCACTTCCGGGACGGATCAGAGCAATTCTGATAGATCAGCGGCATCCCCATCCTCCCTCAAACCCTGCTGTATTTACTTCCAGAGCTGTCAGTGCCCATGCAGCCAGTCCAGCGGTTTCCCTCTTCCTTGTGCAGCACTTCCGGGACAGATCAGAGAAATTCTGATAGATCAGCGCCATAACAATGATTCACTCTGATCCATCCTGGAAGTGCTGCATAAGGAAGAGGGAGAGGAGCGGGAATTTAAAATCCCTGAACCATTGGACCGGCTGCATTGGCATTGACAGCTCATCACCCACGGAGGTAAGTACAACGGGGAGGTGGGAAGGGCGTATGCTGTTAGTTCACCTTTACAGTTTTTCTGCAAAGCTGAAAACACTTTAACCCCCCTGGCGGTATTCCCGAGTGTGGCTCAGGGTGAATTTTCTGTATCAAGAGCGGTAACCCTGAGCCACACTCGGGATCGCATCTTTGGATCCAAGGCAGCGTTACTCACCTTGTCCCCTGGATCCAGCGATGTCCCCCGCTGTGTCTGCGGGCTGTGTCCTCCGCCCGTTGCCTCTGTGTGCCGGGCTCCGTTCCCTGCGAGCGTCGTTTTGCACGGGGACAGAGACCGGAGGCAAATTCAAAAAGTGAAACACACAGTAAACATACAGTACACTGTAATCAGTAAGATTACATTACTGTATGAAATCATTTCACATTCCCTTTGTCCCTAGTGCTTTGCCCAGTGCCCTGCATGCACTTTTATATTATAAATGTCATTCTTTCTGCCTGGAAACTTGAGAATGTCCATGGCAACCAAAAAGTGTCCCTTTAGGTCAAAAGTGGTTTTTGATCAGCTAGTAAACAGCGATAGTAAATAAGAATCATTTGCAGAATTGAGTGATACTGATTTTTGGGGAAATTTATCATCAGACACTGAAAGTGGTGACAGCGACAATTCTGCAAATGATTATTTATAGCTATTTATTATATTATAATTTATGATTTCTCGTTTCAAACTTTATCATACCCGGGATGTCTACTAGACTCTTGTTTGGACAGGTTTAAGTGAGTTATTCCTAATAATTACAGGCCTACAATGTAAAATGCCAAATTTCTATGCAAAACAATGGTACTGCTTTCAGCACCAAAAATCTGAAATAATCATACTGCCAGGGAGGTTAACCACTTTCAGCCCCGGAAGGATTTACCCCCTTAATGACCAGGCCATTTTTTGAGATAAGGCACTGCATTACTTTAACTGACAATTGCGCGGTCTTGCGCAATAAAATTGATGCCTTTTTTTCCCACAAATAGAGCTTTCTTTTGGTGGTATTTGATCACCTCTGCGGTTTCTATTTTTTGCGCTATACACAAAAAAAGAGCGACAATTTTGAAAAAAAAAACAAAAAACAATATTTTTTACTTTCTGCTATAATACATATCCAAAAAAATATATAAAAAAAACTAATTTATTCATCAGTTTAAGCCAATATGTATTCTTCTACATATTTTTAGTAAAAAAATCCCAATAAGCGTATATTTATTGGTTTGCGCAAAAGTTATAGTGCATACAAAATAGGGAATAGAATTAGGGACTTTTAATTTTTTTTGATTGTTTTTACTGGTAATAGCGGCGATCAGTGATTTTTATCAGGACTGCGACATTGCAGTGGACAAATCTGACACTAAGTAACACATTTTGGGCACCAGTGACACCAATACAGTGATCAGTGCTATAAAAACGCACTGATCACTGGGGTTAACACCAGGGGCGATCAAGGGGTTAAGTATGTCCTAGGGAGGTGCTTTCTACACCCTGCTCTCTCTACACCCCTGTCAGAACGGAGATCCGCCTTGTTTACATAGGCAGATCCCCATTCTGCCTCTCTGTGGAGCAATCGCGGGTGGCCAGGGGAACACGCGGCCACACACATCAGCTCTGGTGCCATGCCGCGGACGCGCGCCCGCTGTATCTATTACACAAAGCGCCATACCAGTACGGCGTTTCGTGCAATAGAGTCGCCCTGCCGCAGTTCACCTGCGGTGGGCTTTCTTTAAGTGGTCAAGATATGACCCTTTGGGGTTGATTTACTAAAGGCAAATAGACTGTGTACTTTGCAAAGTGCAGTTGTCCTCTGCAAGTGCAGTTGCTCCAGAGCTTAGTAAATGAGGTAAGACTTCACTTTGCAAAGAGTACCCAGTCACATACAAGAAAAATAACAAAAAACAGCATTTTTGCTTGCACATGATTGGATGATGGAAGTCAGCAGTGGCAACTGGTGCTCAATATTTTGGGGGGGGCGCAAACAAACCTGCTCCTCTCACTCACACAAATACCACGCTCTGTGCCCTGAGCCCACCCTTTTTTGAAGACAATTTAATCCTGAGCTTGCAGAGTGCACAGTATTTTTGCCTTTAGTAAATCAACCACTTTGCTTCTGTTGCATCACTTTGCCATGCATTGCATGCATGCTATAATGCAGATGTGTTGTTTTAGTGCATTGGGGTGCCATTGTAGATCAATGACATAGTAACACATATTACACACAATACCGTTTGTTGTGGCAATGCATACTTACTACCTCCAAACATTTGAGATGGGAATGAGGGACACCTACTAGCAAAAATATGTAAGCATAGCACACACCCCCTTTAACTGCCGCTGCGTGCCGGATCACGTACATATATGTAATCCTGCAATTCTGGGTAGGGGGCGCAAATGCGTGCCACCGGCGGCTTGTTCCTTATGTGATTATACACAGTGGGAGTCGATCAGCGGGTACCAGGGACTTGATGTTCACCGGCACCCACTGATCATCAGCCAGAGAGGCAGAACGGCAGTCTGTCTATGTAAACAAGGCAGATTGCCATTCTGTCAGCAGGGAAGGCATGGATCCTGTGTTTC
>BLSH010530744.1:1079085-1090431 GCA_018402905.1 Glandirana rugosa
CTCTCGCTATTGTGGTTTAAATTGTGTTGACGAGGGGGTAAGTGATAATGTGAGTACACCCTCACATTTTTGTAAATATTTTACTATATCTTTTCATGTGACAACACTGAATAAATTACACTTTGCTACAATGTAAAGTAATGAGTGTACAGCTTGTATAACAGTGTACATTTGCTGTCCCCTCAAAATAACTCAACCCACAGCCATTAATGTCTAAACTGCTGGAAACAAAAGTAAGTACAGCCCTAAGTGAAAATGTCCACATTGGACCCAATTAGCCATTTTCCCTTCCCAGTGTCATGTGACTCGTTAATGTTACCAGGTCTCAGTTGTGAATGGGGGAGCAGTTGTGTTAAATTTGGTGTTATCGCTCTCACTCTCTCATACTGGTCAATAGAAGTTCAACATGGCACCTCATGGCAAAGAACTCTGAGAGCATCTGAAAAAAAGAATTGTTGCTCTACATAAAGATGGTCTAGGCTATAAAAAGATTGCCAAGACCCTGAAACTGAGCTACAGCACAGTGCCCAAGACCATACAGCGGTTTAACAGGACAGATTCCACTCAGAACAGGCCTCACTATGGTTGACCAAAGAAGTTGAGTGCACGTGCTCAGCGTCATACCCAGAGGTTGTCTTTGGGGAATAGACATATGAGTGTTGCCAGCATTGCTGCAGAGGTTGAAGGGGTGGGATCAGCCTGTCAGTGCTCAGACCATGCTTGACACGCTGCATCAAATTGGTTTGCATGACTGTCATCCCAGAAGGAAGCCTTCAAACAGTTTACTGAAGACAAGCAGACTAAGGACATGGATTACTGGAACCATGTCTTGTGGTGTTATGAGACCAAGATAAACTTACTTTGTTCAGATGGTGTCAGGCGTGTGTGGCGGCAACCAGGTGAGGAGTACAAAGACAAGTGTGTCTTGCCTACAGTCAAGCATGGTGGTGGGAGTGTCATGATCTGGGGCTGCATGAGTGCTGCCGGCACTGAGGAACTACAGTTCATTGAGTGAACCATGAATGCCAACATGTACTGTGATATACTGAAGCAGAGCATGATCCCTACCTTCGGAGACTGGGCTGCAGGGCAGTATTCCAACATGATAACAACCCCAAACACACCACCAAGATGACCGCAGCCTTGCTAAAGAAGCTGAGGGTAAAGGTGATGGACTGGCAAAGCATGTCTCCAGACCTAAACTCAATTGAGCATCTGTGGGGCATCCTCAAATGGAAGGTGGGGGAGCAAAAGGTCTCTAACATCTACCAGTTCCATTATATTGTCATGGAGGAGTGGGAGAGGACTCCAGTGGCAACCTGTGAAGCTCTGGGGAACTCCACATGCTCAACAGGGTTAAGGCAGTGCTGGAAAATAATGGTGGCCACACAAAATATTGTCACTTTGGGCTAATTTGGACATTTACACTTAGGGGTGTACTCACTTTTGTTGCCAGCGGCTTAAACATTAATGGCTGTGTGTTGAGTTATTTTGAGGGGACAGCAAATTGACACTGTTATACAAGCTGTACACTCACTACTTTACATTGTAGCAAAGTGTCATTTCTTCAGTGATATATATCATGATCATATATATATATATATAGATCATATATATATATTCAGTGATATATATCGTGATTTTATATATATATATATATATATATATACACTGTATATATGCAGGATAGAGGCTGGCTAACAGCTAGTGAACACGAGAAAGATATATCAGCCTTGCTTTCCCATGTTAATGTAAGTTGACAGTCTAAAATTAGTACTGGGCCTGCCACAATACTGAGGCCTATTTAGTTAGTTGCAGTTTTGCAGGTTCTTGGTTCACTGGTAGAACAAGAACCAAAACACATTTGGAAAAAATAATTATGCGCATTACTGATAAAATGACAAATGAAGCATGAAAATTGCAAGTTTTTTAGTTCTAAAAATGTGGCAAATTTAAACAATTTTAATAAAATAATGAAAGAACAATGGAATTCAAAAGTGCTGCACTAATAAATTGAACTAGTGAGCACTTTTTTTCTATAAACAAGTCAAATTAAATCAGGAAATATAGGGAAAAATACTTCAAATGTTTACATAAATGATTGGATCCTGTCTAAATTGGCCCTAGTATGTGTATAAATGTGAGTTAGGGACCTTAGTTTGTAAGCTCCTTGAGGGCAGGGACTGATGTGAATATACAATGTATATGTAAAGAGCTGCGTAAATTGACTGCGCTATATAAGTACCTAAAATAAATAAATAAAAATAAATAAATAAATAAATAGGCCCTAATACAGTAGTACATAACACAAGCATTGCTCATACATTATATAAATCCACTTTTTTTTTGCTTAATTCACTCCTTTCTTATGTATTGCTGGCTATGCTCCCTTTTTATGGCTATGCTCCCTTTTTATGGCTATTCTTCCTTTTAATGTTTTTATCTTTCAATACATTGTTTGTATTTTTTGCATATACATTTATTTTGCAGCTTTCTCATAGTTATTTAATATTGAGTAAGTACGCTGTTATTTGTTTAGGAAGACTATGCATTTTTTTATATATAGCTGTGAGCTATGGTAGGGAAGGAGGGATTTTTATTGCTTTCTGGATCAACTTCTAACTTAATGGATATTTCACTTTTAATACATTTTTACATATCTGAAATAGTGCTTCTGGGTGAATGGGGATTCCTTGCACCTGTAATCCCCTCCTTTGTTTATGTATGCCAACCATAGCTGCTAGAGAGAAAGTTAATTTTCTGACATAAAATAGCCAAAATCAAAGGTTGTAGCTGCATTATTTTAATTTTGTCTTTAGTCCTGTACCTTTGTCAAATGGATAAACCAGTTTATCGAATAAGGCAAATTAAAACACAACGCCATTGTGCAGAAGGCAGTAACCCATAGCAGTGAATCAGTTTTCCTTTGATCAGTTAACACAAGAATAATAAAGGGAGATTCCTGATTGGACGCTGTGCGCTATTGTACTTTACACAGCTCACTTTACTTTATTTAAGCACTAGATATTATTGTTTATGTGATTTTTGTATCTGGAATAAGAGTGAATGTTTGTTTAGCTGTGTTATTTGAATATCTGCATAAAACCTTATGTTCCACTACCTTACTAGACACACGTGCAACACCCTCTGTGGTTATTAAAGTGCTCTCTCCACTAAATATCCCTCATATTTCAGAGAAACGCATTGAGAAGCAGGGGAATTCTGCATGTGAAGCGCAGGGCAAGGAGGAAATGAATATTTAAGACAAGCTGCGTTTTTCCATCTGCCTGAGCCCATCCAGAGGAAGCTTTATCTGTCCATCACCTGTCAGACAGCTCTATGTGATGTCCCAAGTGACGCAGAAAGACCCTTACGCATGACAGAGAGCTGTATACACCAGCCCAATAGGATACTTCTCCCTCTGCTGCAGCTGAAGCTAGCGCAGCACAGAGACTGCACTCTCCAGTAGTTGTGGATACCGGGAAAGACCTCCCAGTGGAGCTGGAAACTACATATTGAGGCTAATTGCAATTAATTTTAACTGAAGGCATAAAAAGATAATGCTAATTTAGAAAAATAAATTTAACTGTGATAAATTCTAAAAGACTGTGGGGTTGATTTACTACAACTGTAGTTGTACCTGGAAGCTGATTGGTTTCTATGCAGAGCTGCACCGGATTTTGCACTCTCCAGTTTTAATAAATCAACCCCAGTATTTGAGTAATACTTATAATTGAATGTAGCAAATAGAGAGTGTGTGTTATTAGCTAAAAACAATTCATGTGCTAAGTGTACCTAAAGAAAAATTAAATTCTAAAAAAAGCAACACACCAATGGTCCAAATACAAGACCTAAAAACATAAGTACTGTAAAATAGGTGCGCTAATAAACAATCCCAAGCAACAATAAAATATAAGTACTAACAATCATAAACTATACTGTATATGCTCAAATCACAATGAATTAATTTGCAATATTATAAAGGGAAAAAAAATATTTATGTGCAAATATTAGTGACATTGTCCCGAAAAGACATTGCTATATAACAATGAAGATAAGGAGCCAGGTGCAGTGCCCATGACAGGTGTTCACAAGTGCAGCAAACGCTCTTACTAGAACCGTAGGATCCCTAAATTAAAGAATGACTGGCTGGCACACAACCTTGATAGTAGTATCCAGCAACACCAGCTTGAGCTCACCAACACATGTAATAGAGGAACACAAAGACACATCCAATAGTGTAGTCATTTTGAATTAAAATGGAGGAGTTATTAAAAAGCCACACACATGTACATAAAAAACACAGAAAAGCCAGGAGAAGAAAATCCAAAATGGCCACCACAGTACTTCCAGCAGATTTGACGTCACCAAGCACCACCCAATATGTTTCGTCCAACCACAGACATCATCAGGGAATGCAGGGGAGTGCATGTTATTGGTATTATTATTCTGATTGTTGGAAGATTCTCCTAAAATTGTCATGCTCTAATAGTAATTATTTATAATAACTACTAGGTCACATTTACGATTATGCTCATTAGGCTTAAGACTATAGGCGGCCGAAGTGAATAGCCAAATTTTCACTTTATAGATATCTGCCACACATTTCTCTCATTATCGGTAGTAATAGAGTCACCCTAAGCTTCTTTACACACTCACAATATTCTAAACTGTGTAAGGACTAAAAAAAATAAAAAATAGAATGTTCTGTCTGGTTGAGGCAATTCTTGAAGAGGGGGTTCCTTTAGGCATTAATGCTTGTTTGCCAACAGGCCCTAAAAATATTTATGGTCACTTTCAAGGACTTGGAGATGGCTTAAATTTGTTCTCCATCTTCATACCTTTTGTGTTTACATTCCTACTCCAGACTGAATCAGCAAAGATTGAATGAGTATTTCTTTGGCAAAAAAACAACCAGGAATCTCAAAATAGCTATAGACTTCACATATACCCTCCAACTTTCCAACAAGATGCGAAAAAGGGACACCTTTAATAAAAAAGTAGGAAGGCAAAGGACACTCTCCACCATGCCCTCAGTTAGATGGAACTTGAAGAATTAATTATTTGTTTAGCTTACAAATGCTCTTTTTTACCACTTCTTTTCCATTATGCAGGATTTTCAAAACAATAATTGCAATAATTGTAGAGGGTGGATGGAAGGTTTGGTGTAGTAAAATGGTCTGTTTTTAATAGAGGTCTGTACATCAGACACACAAAGAAGGACAACCGAGGAGGAAAGAAGGAAAAAAAGATTTGGTTCCAAATGAGAAATAGTTAGGAAATATGCAATCAAATTGTGCTTTGATGCTCCTTATAACCCACCTACTGGATGAACATATTTTATCTATTACCCATGCAATGGAGGAAAGTGACCAGATCGCTCCAGTACTGGCCTTAGCAAGACAATAGCCACCATCATGCAGTTCTAAGCTGGAGGAAGTGGTGTGGTCATTTTTAAATCCACGGGCAGTTCCCTCTGTGTTTTTCTGCACCATTATGGAATCCATGTACTGTAGATGTGTTTAAACCATACTGCACATTTGCACTAACCATAGATTTACCATAGAGTGTATAGATGCATAAATTAAAGATCCCGCAGGTGGTAGGGGTAATGTAAGGCTTGGGTCAAGTAGGTGACATAACCAGTGACTGTTTTACCCTGTTGAGGACAGGCAGAAGCATTCACCATCCCACATAGAAAACTGCTGACACCCGTTCCCCGCCCTCTGACAAGGGGACAAAGAACTGGACAATGGGTGTGACAGCCCCACGCGCAGATCTATGTTCATCCTTATTGTTCCAACTCTTCCAAACCTCGGCTCCTCTCCCTCCCCCCCCACAACAGTCAGTGGCGTCTTCCCCTCCCTAGACATCTGCTCAGCTTGTTCCTTCAGGTCCTGGGGGATGCCAATGTAAACAGGGGGGTCTCCTGGGAAGTACAGGAGGAGGTTGGAGTGACCTCCCCCCTGCAGGATGTTTACATTGGGTGACTACAGAAAATATTTCTCTTACTGTCACACTAGGTAAGCATCTTCTGCTGTGCACAGCACCATTCAGCTGTCAATTCCTCATCATTTTACAGCAACATTATTGAACAGGCTTCATTTTTTTCTACAATGTTATTTCTAACCCCTGTATAGGACAAGAATAATTTATGTAACAATTGTAATATCGTTTCAGTGACCTCGGGGGCAATGACAGACATTTTCCAGTGTGTTGGGTTGTTTAAAACTAGCGTAGATATAACTTTAGAACATGCTTGGTTGTAATTGTTAGGAATTTATCTAATTCACTTCATTGTTAGCTGGAAAATCAACTCAAAGGTGACCAACATAAGGTTCAAAGCTCGGGTTACTAAATCTCAGGCTCATAGGAGCTTTTTGCAGTTCATATCTATAGATAGATAGATAGATCAATTGAATCAGCATAAATATTAGATAACAGTTATTGATAATAAAGGTATATAAATAGATGTAGATAGATAGATAGATAGATAGACAGACAGACAGCTAGATAGATCGATAGATAGATAGATAGATAGATAGATAGATAGATAGATAGATAGATAGATAGATAGATAGATAGATAGATAGATAGGCAATCAGTATATATATATTTTTAATTTTTAAACTATAAAGAAAATAAAGATAGATAGATAGATAAGAGCGATATAGATAGATAAATAGATATGAGCGATATAGATAGATAGATAGATAGATAGATAGATAGATAGATAGATAGATAGATAATTAATTGGCATACATAATTTTTTGAATTCTTAAACTCTAATGGAAAAATAAAGATAGATAGATAGATAGATAGATAGATAGATAGATAGATAGAGCGATAGATAGATAGATAGATAGATAGATAGATAGATAGATAGATAGATAGATAGATAGATAGATAGATAGATAGATAGATAGATAAATAGATAGGCAATACATAACAATATTTAATATTTGTTAGATATACTGCATAGATATATAGAAAAAGAGAGAGAAATTACTTTTGTGAGTAATGCTGGCCATACATGGTTAGAAAATTGTTAGAAAAATCATTCAATACACTCGATCTTTCGACTTTCGAAAAGTTAGTGGGCAAATTTTGATTCTCGAAATGCAAATTTTATGCCAATAAAACGAACCGACGTGTCCAATTTTTTTGGACGAAACAAACGATTTTTGAAGTGTTAGTAGTGGAATAGATCGAAAACTGTTTGAACAAATCTACAGAGCATGTGCGTGTTAAAATTTAACCCCAGATTGTGTAATCAGTCGACGAAAAATCGACCGTTTATGTTGTTATCAATCGATAATATGTTGTTAATTGGGCGACATCTATTAATACAATGATGGCGTAATCGTATGCACGTTCGACCGATTTTACGAATTCTGAACGTTTTTGTCAAACGATTTTCTAACCGTGTATGGCCAGCATAAGGCCCCATGCACACTATTAGATTTTCTGCAGATTTTTGTCTTCAGATTTACCAAAACCATGTAGTGCAAGGGCCTGCCTGATTGCATACAAATTGAAACGCTTAAGATTTGACCTCATATTATATGGTTTTGGTAAATCTGAAGACAAAAATCTGCAGAAAATCTAATAGTGTGTATGGGTTCTATGAACACTACCTTATAAATACAAGTTTCATTTTTTTCCCCTGGAACCTTTCTTCCACAGAGTGCCTTACTATTACATGGATGACCCTAGGAAATACTCAGCCATTTTACCTGTATCCACCAACCTGAGGCCTGCCTCTAGGCCTCATAAAGCTGGCTGATTCCTTACTATGTAAGTCCGGCACTGGGTCTTACACCTGGTACCTTGGAAAAGAAGAAGAAAAGACAAAACAGAATTAAAAATCAGTGCATTGATTTTTGGAAAAGCAAATCTGTGTCTATAAACTGATGGGAAGTTGTATGTTTGTGTTGCCCAGAAGGGGGGGAGGGAGGACGCTATGAATTAAAGATGGCAGACTCCCCCTGAGACACGCATGTCAGTAAGGGAGGCATGAAGTGAGATTTCCCTCTGGCTGCTCAGCGCGGCTGGTAACACGAGCGAAGAGAACATATTTCGCTTCACCATCCATCACTGCTTATTAAGTGCTACTCGCTGGCGTCAGACTCTATTGAGCTTCTTTAAATTGGAAGCAACGACTTTGCGCAGTTAGGCCGCAGACAAATTTGATTTGTTTTTTTCTTTTTTTTTTTCTTTTTCCCCTCTTGTTCGAAAGCGTTGAGCGAGTGATTTATTTATCACCATCTCCAGTGTTTTGGCTTGAGTCAGGTTGGGTGGGAGAGTCGATATTTCATGGAAATATGAGCTGGATGCCTCTAATTACCGCAATAAAATCATACATTTACCTTGGAAATATTGAGATTTAAACAGATACTTGGATTTGTTTCATTACATTACATTTCCCATGTAGGACATTTAACAAATCGAACATTAACTTGGAGGGGATTATTTGTATTTTCCATTAAATTTGACCGACCGGTTTTGTTTTATAAAGTAGAGGATGCTTGAAAATATTCTTTAACTAAACAACCTGAGTCAGCAACTAAAATCATTCAAAATAGGCTTTACCTTGTGTTAGATAATATTGCTTTTTTTTTACATAGTTGGTCCGAACTGGTTTGCAATTGGTAATGTTCCAACAGGTACCACAGCAATCTGAACCTTATGCGGATGCGTTTTAACAGAACGGGTGGTTTGTGGTCCTTGAGACTACTCACCGGCAACTATGGGGTCTTACTGGACCCCCAGAGGAGTTTGTTGCATTTTAAAGGATGGGAGTACCACACCAGCTTGTACAGACTTTAAAAAATATTTTTATTTTGTAACAGCCAATGCGTTTCGGGGGCTCAGTACTCCCCCTTCATCAGGGCTAATGTCAAGTCTAGTTTTTAACCCTGATGAAGGTGGAGTGGTGAGCCCCCAAAACTTATTGGCTGTTACAAAATAAAAATCTTTTCAAAAGTCTGTACAAGCTGGTGTGGTGCTCCCATCCTTTCAACACTTCAACAGGTAGCACAGGGCAGTGTTGGCGCATTACTATAAATGATCTCACAGTATCCTTCTCAAACCTTAATTTTTAAATTAAAAACAAAAATTCATCCAGCAGCCAAAAAAGGAAGCGCTTACTGCCATACTCACCTCCTCTCCAACGCTGTCCTCAACAGTTTTTTGCTATGGCCACAAGATGTCCTCAGGCAGTCTTCTGAATTGAATGACAATCAGTGTCATTCAGCCCGAAAATTCTAAAGACATACCATATGTTCAGGGTATCAGGTGGCCAATCTGTGGTTATGAGGTAAGTAAGTACAACATAAAATGCATACCATACTGTTGGGAAGACCTGTAGGTGTTTGTGGGGGGTCTGAACATGGAAACCAGAGTTGATATTTAATTTATTTTAATCTCTGTAAGTAGCAAAGTGGGTTTCCGGTTGAACAAAACTTTACAAAACTATGTTCTAATTCTATGGATCAAGCCATCTGGCTCCAAAATATTATTGGTGGGTGAACTGGTGATTGAACATCATAATTAGGCACACAAAAATATCATAGTGCCAGTCTACCCTAAACTGAATTTTCAATCATACAGCAATCATTTAAGAAATCCGTCAATTTCTTATATCTCCATTGTGGGTTTCCAGTTATAATTTGTGACTCTTTTCCTGGCCATCTTGAAGTGTGCTGGCTTTTCATCTCATACATTTAACATTTATCTAAAGGAAAAAAACCTTTTTGTAGTTTAAGATAGAATAATGAGGGGTATGAACCTCTCTCAGGTTTGCATCTTCTTCCAACTAGGACAGGTGATCATCTGGGAAGACTGGCACTGAAAAAGAGAAATTAAAAAAAAATAAGTTGTCACCAGAAGAGGAATAAAGGGAAAACCTATTACAGTGACAACTCTCTAGAAGGGAATTTCCCCTCACTTTGGAGAGATTTCTTCTCACATCTTGTTTCCACAGAAAGTGAAGAAAAAGCTGCCTTTAATGGGACACTGATGCCAAAAACCCCTTGAAAAAAGACCATTCTTTACAGAGCTCCATAGCTCAAGCAGAAATGTACAAATACTGAATGAAAAAGTTAGAGCAGTGACTGTGGACCCCTCTTTCTCTTCCCTAGTCCTGTTTTCAGAAAGTTTTGAAGGAATGCTCACTGAGACAGACAGAGTCTGAAAGCAACCAGCATTGTTCTCTCTATAGAAAACTCATAGTGCTTTGTAAATCCTTTTTCATGGGTGCACTCTGGACATTTATTTAAAAAAAAAAATGTTTTATATAAATAGTAATACAAAAAATATTAAATCTTTTTAAAATACAATTGAACCAAAACTGTAATAGTTTTCATTTACCAACCATTGAGACAAGATGTCAGCCACATAGGTAGAACATTGTTTTCAGGGAGTCAGTCAAATAACTACTGATTGACTCACAGTGAGAGAAGTGCCTGTAAAGGGCAACCATTGTGGAGAACTGCAAAGGAGGAAGTAGAGTCAGCACATGGCTATCTCTATATGTATATATGTACAGGACTTTTTTTTCTCAGAGAATAGATGCAGGAACTCTCCTTCCCAGGCCAACTTCCTGCCCCAGCCACACCCACACCCGCCCCCAACCACGCCCAAACTCCACCCCCAACCACACCCTCCTTAGGGTAGAGAAGTACAGCGGCACCAGATAATAGTAATAAGTAGGAATCCCCCTTTCCCAGTTTTCCTCTCTGCACAAATCTCCCCTTTCCTAGCCCTCTCCTCTGCATAAATCCCCCCCTTTCCCACCTCTCTGCATAAATCTCCCCCCTTCCCACTTCTCCTCTCTGCACAAATCTCCCCTTTCCCCAGCTCTCCTCTCTGCACAAATCTTCCCCTTTCCCACCTCTCCTCTCTGCACAATTCTCCCCTTTTCCCAGCTCTTCTCTTTGTACAAATCTCCCCTTTTCCCAGCTCTCCTCTCTGCACATATCTCCCACTTTCCCAGTTCTCCTCTCTGCTCAAATCTCACACTTTCCCAGTTATCCTCTCTGCACAATTTTCCCCCTTTCTCATTTTTCCTCTCTGCACAGATCCCCCCTTTCCCAGTTCTCTTCTCTGAAAAATCTCCCCCTTTCCCAGTTCTCCTCCCTGCACAAATCTCCCCCTTTCCCAGCTCTCCTCTCTGCACACATCTCCCCCCTCTCTGCTAAATTTGCCTCCAGCTCCCCTATCTGCATAAATCCCCTCCTCCCCACACACTTTCCCAGTTCTCCTCTCTGCTAACCCCCCCCCCCCCCCAGCTTTCCTCTCTGCTAAAATTTTCCCCCAGCTCTCTTCATTGCACAGATCCCCCCC